>PVKA01044227.1:0-16303 GCA_004027165.1 Ctenomys sociabilis | reverse complement strand
AAAAAAAAAAAAAAAAAAAAGAACAGCAGGAAACCTTATCATTAATGAATGCTTTACTTTCTTTCTTTGGGCTACAACTAATTTGAATAATGACCTCATTTGGCAATCACTGGACTAAAGAAATACATTTTGGATGAAATCATGATTCCTTCCCACAACCCCACTGCCAAACAACCAGAGAATTCTCTGCTTACACACTACGGCAACCCTGTGCAAAGACTCGGTTGTCTTTTGGTTGTTTGTGTGGGTGACTGATCAGACCTGATCAGACTGGGCTTGACAGTCTCCCAAATGTGATGCTTGTGAATTTTTTCTGGCCAAATGAGTCTGTGCAGCTACAGAATATAACTTCAGCAGAGGGGCTTCTTTGAAAAACACTTGTATGTGCGCAAGGCCTTGCACCACCATGGTCCAACAGCAAGGATAAGGAACAATTCGTGACCTGAGCTGGCCAGGTAGCTCAGCAAATTAAAGTGCCTGCTTGGGGTTCGGTCCCTGCATGCCGCGCCAGCCCACCCCCGGGGACATGCTGTGATGACAACTGAGACTGGGAGTGGTGGCAATCCCAGTGCTTGGGAGGCTGGAAACAGGAGGTCGCTATGAGCCCCAACTGTGTAGTGAGACCCTGCAGACCCTACCACTAACTACATTTTTTTAAAAAAGAGAATTAATGACTGATATATTTTGGGTCTCTAAAGGGCTTTCTGTGCCCCTTGTTTTCTCTAAAAGCCAGCTGCATAGGAAGACTTCTTTTAAAACAAAACTTTATCGTGATATAAATTACAAACTATGAAATTCACCTATTTTGAATGTAAAATTAAATGACTTCAGTGAATTTACTGACTGATTCAAAAATCTGTTCTGTGATACCAACTTATTGTCCTTGGACAACAATTACCTCATCCTCAATTTGCATGACATTATTAGAAGAAGTAAAAAGAGAATAGAGAGAGATTACACATAGCATTGGACACAATGGAGAATATTGTTAAAAAGAAAAACTACACAGAATAATATATTTCCCTTCCTAACTATGACTTACTATTCAAAAATAGTACAAATATGTAAATAGGACCTCCATGCCCACATTCCCATAATATTTATTAGGGTTTTTGTTTGTTTGTCTTTTTGTGACAGAGTCTTCCTATGCAGCTCAGGTTGGCCTTGAGCTCACTTTGTAGCCTAGGTTGGTCTTAAACTCATGACGATCCTCTTGTCTTAGCCTCCTGGGTGCTAGGATTACAGGCATGTCCCACCATGCCTGGCAACATTTATTAGTTGAAGAGTTTAAGGTTTATGTAATCCCTTTTCTGAGAGAAGATTGCATAGGAGACTATTTCCCAATTCCCTCCACTGAAATGGGGTAAGACAGATGAGAAAAGTACAAAATCTTCATTCTCAAATATAGCCATGTAATACAGCTCTATATTAGCAAATGTATCATTGGTGTAGAAGAATGAATTATACTTAAAGCCAGGCGTGGTGGCGCAGGCCTGTAATCCCAGCACTCGGGAGGCTGAGGCAGGAGGATTGTTGTGAGTTTGAGACCAGCCTGAGCTACAAAGTGAGCTTAAGGCCAGCCTGAACTGCATAGTGAGACCCTGTCTCAAAAAGACAAAAAAAAAAAAAAAAAGAACTATACTTAGCACTGGAGGATAAATACTAGATCTGGGAAGATTACTGATTTCCTGATAGACTTGTCTATAAAGAGGAATATCCACCATTTTCATTTTCTGGTAAGAACTCGCCAATGTTGAGTATGTATTTTGATTATGGTATACTGATACTTTTTTGTAGGCAATTACTCCTGTTTTGTAAGGGGTGATAACACATATGTTGGCACCACACTCAAAAGATACAAAGGATACACGGGGAAAACATCTCATCTCAGTCCCACCTTCCAGGGAAAAGTCACTACTGTCAATTTCTTGCATTTCCTTTCAGAAAATTTTCTATGCGTGTGTCAGAAAATGCAGGGTTCCAAGCATTGTTTGGCTTTCTTGTCATTTATTTTTTTAACCTGGGTATGGTTCCACGTTTGTACAAATAATTTTGGTATTGAAGATGCATGACATCATGTCCATGTTAACTGCTTTGATTTTTTACCATTCACAGAATTCTTTTAAAACAAAACTTTATCGTGATATAAATTACCAACTATAAAATTCACCTATTTTGAATGTAGAATTAAATGACTTTAGTGAATTTACTGACTAATGAAGCCATTATCATAGTACAGTTGTTAAGCATTTCTATTATCCCAGTAAAATCCTTCCTGTAGTTACAGTTGATACTTTCTGTCTCTATAGCTTTGTATTTCCTGGACATTTCATATAAATGGAAGCATAGTGTGTGGTCTTTATAACTGTTTCTTTCACTTAAGGTAGTATGTTTGAGATTCATCCATGTCATAGTATGTATTATTAGTTCTTTTTTGTGGCTGAATAATATTCTATCATGTGAATAGAGAATGCATAATTTATCCATTTACAGGTGTTAAACAGGGAGTTGTTTCTAGTTCATGGCCATTATAAAAAACAATGTTGCTATGAACATGTATGTGCAACTTTTTGTAGGGTTTTATACTTTCATTTTTCCTTGGCCAATGCATAAGAATTGAACTGATAGACTATGTGATAGCTGCACATTTACTTTTTTAAGTCAGTGTGATGATGCATGCCTGTAATCTCAGCACTGAGGCAGGAGGAATGCTGCAAGTTCCAGGCCAACCTAATCTACAAAGTAAGTTCAAGGCCAGTCTTAGCTCAAAAAAACAAAAACAAAACGAAAAAGCCTTTTGAAGGAATCACCAAGCTGTTTTTCAAAGTGACCAAAGCACTTTGCATATTCCCTTACAATAAATGAGGACTTACCAGGATCTTCAAGTTGAGTCTTAGAAGTGGGCTTTGCCTTGAACTATACATTTGTATTAGTCCTCCTGTGGGTTGAACTATGTGTCCCTTCCAAGAAAATTTCAAGTCCTAATGCCCAACATCCATAAACAGAACTCTAGGTAGAAACAGAGCACTTGCCTATGAGCTAGTTAAGATAAGATCACTGAGGAAGATTCTTATGCCTGTGTCTTTATTAAAAAAAAAAAAAAAAAAAAAAAAATTGTTCCGGTGCCTTGATTGTGATCTTTTAACATCTAGAAAAAAAATATTTGTGCTGTTGACTAAAAACAAAATATCAAATAGTGCTGGCAATATAGCTCAGCAGCATTAGCACCTGCCTGACAAGCATAAGGTCCTGAGTTCAATCCCTGGTACCACCAAAAAAAAAAAAAAAAAAAAAAATTGTGCTGTTGAACCTAGTTGATGGTACTTTGTTGGGGCAGCCCTCAAAAGACAAGACCCTTAACTCTGTGGCTGTAAAATAAGATATGGGATATTTAAAGAAATCTATTCTTATCAGAGCAGTGAGCAAATTATGTCCTTTAAGCAACAATTTGGAAAAAGTAATAACAAACCTTTCTCTGGAGTCTATCTCATTTGCCCATTATTTACAGAGCTATGTGATTTACGACTAGCCCATTAATAATGGTCTCTTTCTGTGCTTTGGAAAACACAGTTCCAAAGTGTAACTGTAGTGTAGAGGCCTCTGCTAGTAATGTAAACATGGGCTTTGATCAGCCAGCTTCTCAAGACGAAGGCTGAGGTTTAGGGCATCTGAGTGTGGGGGATACTTTTTTTAGTTCCACCATTGAACCTCAGCTATCACTCACTTTCTACTCCACTTATGTATTGTTATATAAGTAACAATATAAAGAAAAATGCTTCTTTCTCTTATAGCTGGCATGAGAACAAATCTGCTGCTGTCTCCCTTTGCACCCTTTGCCTCAGACCTCTATTGTCTAGCACCCTCTCCTTAAGACTCTCACAGGTTGGCTGTGTCAGCAAAGGCCACAGCTTTGGTCAGGCTACATAACAGCTTATCACAAACTTAGAGGCTTAAAACAATGTACACTTATCTCAGGCTTTTCCTGGGTTAGAAGTCTGGGCCTGGTTTAGTTTAAGCCTTCTGTTCAGGGTCTCCCAAGGTTGTGACCTAGGTGTTAGTCAGACTGCTTTCCTTTCTGTAGGTTGGTGTTCTCTTCTGAGTACACAGAGTTATTGGAAGAATTCTATTTTTTTGTGGTAACAGGACTGAAGTCCCTACTTTCTTACTAGCTATTAGCCAATGGCTACTCTTTGCTCTTTGAAGACTCCCCTTGTTCCTTGCTATGTGACCATCTCACAAGATGGCAGCTCACTTCTTTAAGGCCAACGGTAAATTCTCTCACTCCATCCTACCAAGACAGACTTGTATACTGTGACTTGATCACAAGCATAACTTCTGTCACATTCTGTTGGCCAGAAACAAATTGCAAATGCCACCCATATTTAAAGGTGGGAGATTAAAGAGGGTGTAACTTAGTGGAGATCACTGTAGAACTCTGCTTACTCGGGATATGAAGTCAGGTCACTATTCTTAGCTTCAAGTTGTACTCTTTCATCCCAGCTTATGCCTTCAAGTTGTTGCAACATTTAAAATCTAAAATCAAGCCATCTAAGGGTTCCATCCATTTCTGCCATGGGACTCTTACTGACACAATCCCTCAAAGTGACCTGCTTTGGTCATATATTGTACTGTGGCTTCCCTGCAGCTCTGCAAAGTGGCAGCCAGACTCACAAGAGCTCAGGCTGTGCTGAGCTATTTAGCATTGCAAAGGAAAGGTGGCAGTAGTTTCCACTTGACTGCAGATAGAGGCAGTGACTGAAGAGAGAGCAAGGCTCTGCCACCATGAGCCAACTAGAGAAACTTGGAGCAGACACCTAGTGGGGAACTCTGGAGTGAAATGGATGGTGGTAAGCAATGGAAACCCATTTTCAGTCCAGAAAATTGATCCCAGCTGCTCCTCCATTTTTATCTCCAGAAGACATTGGGAAGAATGGAGTCTTGGTGTGAATTACTTTGGAGTGTGAGCAAGAGGTGTCCAGACAAACGTAAATGGGGTCTGTTGGTACCCAACCCACTCCGATGCATAGAGGCTACAGATTCCCATCTGTATTCCAAACGCACATCTTTTTACTACCTTTCTCAGTAGTAAAGATTGAACATGGGGACTGTCACAGACTAGGATACACCCTTAACCATTTTTTAAATTGTATTTTGAGATAAGAGTTTTGTCAAGTAGCCCAGGTTGACCTATTGTCTTTTTTCTTATAAATAAAATTTTAAAAATTTTAATTAAAGGAGCCAGTGAGATAGCTCAGCAGAGTAAAGCACCTCCTTAGGCAAACTTTGGCAAGTGCAGGGACCACAGTTAGATCTTGGGTGCCCTACTCCCAGGGCAGGCTGAGCAAGCCAGAGTCTGGGTATAGTGGCACATGCCTATAATCCCAGCACTGAGGAGGCTGAAAGCATGAGGATCACCATGAGTCTGAGCTGTGTAGTGAGACCTTGCAACAACCAAATACATAATTTTTTTTTTAGGGAAGGGTCTACAGGGTGTTCAGGATCTCATTACTAGATTGGGCTTGTAGTGATCTGCCTGTTTGCAGCCTCCCAAGACCTGTCACTGAGCGCCACCACACCCAGTTTCAATTGCCATCTCAGTGCACTCCTGGGGTGGGGCCAACATGGCAGGCCCAGGATTGAACCCCTGCCTACTGTGCCTGCTTGCAAGCACTTTAATCTGCTGAGCTATTTGGCTAGCCCTCATAAAAAAAAAAATTGCATTAAAAATAATTCACCATAAACACACACACACACACATACACACACACACTTACAAAATTTGCTTATTAAAAAGTATATAAGTTCCTAGACTGGGTCACAATACATACAGAGGTCCTAGCTAAAGGTTTAAAAATTGTCCTACTCAGCATTCCACATTTGTGATTATTTCACTAACTGCCATGCATGGTAAATAACTATGATCTATCTTCAGAGAATACAAGGTCAGTGAGATAAAACTACTAAAATATAAATATAAATCAGTCCAAAGAAGATCATTTTTACGTCCTGCAGTGTTGCCTTTATTTGAGTATTTGAGAGCTGCAGAAGCACCTCCTTAAATACCATTTTACTGTACCCTGCACATGGCCATGAATCTTAGTTCCTCATTGCTGGCACAATATATTCAACATCCACAAATTAAGGGAGGAAAGGTTTTCTCTAGCTCACAGCTTCCAGACGTTCCAGCCCGCGGTTGGCTGGCTCCAAGGGAGAGCAGCAAGGCTGAAGAGAATGAGCCCAGGAAAGACAGCAGGAAGCAGCAGCAGCCGCCTGTCTTCATTTCTCTTTATATTCCTTCCAGCTTTATTGGTTGGCGCTCCACACACCTAGGTGAGACTCCCCATTGTCACATTCAAAATGTAGTTACCACCTACCCTTGTTCCATATTCACACATCCACGGTCCAGCACAAAGCTCACATGAAGCTTTGAGGGGACTTCTAGACCCAAGTGCAGCGTCATGTAAATCATCATGGCCGTTCTCAGAGACATCGTGCAATAGTGGTTCTCAAAATATCACCAACACTGTGTATGTGGTGCAGCGGTACAGCACTTTCCATACATGCACAAAGCACTGAGTTTTGCCCAGATCTAAAAAAAAAAAAAAATGATGAAAAAGAAAAAAAGTGGTCCTTAGGCCAGCAGCACCACCACCACTACCTAAAGTGCTTGTAAGAAATGGAACTTCTTGGCCCCAGCTCAGACCTACTGTGTCAGACACTCTGGAAGTGGGATCCAGCAGCCTGTGGTTTAATAAGCCTTCCATGTGATTCTTACATACTTTTCAAGTTGAAAACTGCTGGCTAGAAACTGAAGGATTAAGGGCCTGCGCCTATCTGCTTCAGGGGAGTACTCTTTATAAAAGAGGTGAGGAGGGAGAAGACAGGAGGGAAAAAAGAATTTTTCTCTTTTTTTAAAATGATGATTTATCTTTATTTAATTTTTTCATTCTCTATTTCAAAATTCTTGTATGTTTACCATACATACCAAATACATTAGTCATGGGGAATTGGTACATGTGTGCGCTGCATCCTGATCCCTTTAACTGTCCTTCATTACATTTCCCTCCGTCTCTCCCCACCCTCCATTCCCCTTTCCATCTCCAAAGTCTATATCATCGTTTCCTATCACCTATCTTTTGCTTCTAAATCATTTATTCTTTGGGTTTCTCATATAAGAGAAATAATGTAATATTTAGCTTTCTGTGCCTGATTTGTTTCACTTAGCTTTATGGCCCCAAGATTCATCTATTTTCCTGTGAATAACTCAAATTTATTTCTCTTTATGGCTGAGTAGCACTTTCCTCCTATAACTGAGATGCCGTAGAGTATGCTGGTAAATGTTTCAGAACAAGCTTACTAAGATGTGAAGCATGGGGATTACAAAGCACTAATTTATATCATTTGCAAATTTTCATGGTGCACATTACCACCACAGTCTAATTCAGGCTACCTGTACATTGCTGCAGAAAGAGGGGTTGGGACCTCATAAAGTGGCATGAGCAAGCGCTGCGCACCTGGCTAGGAGATGGCTGTGCTGTGGCACTTGGGGGACCATGCAAGCCTCCCTGAGGTTATCCAGTAGGAGCTGGACAATTCCCTTGGATCAGAGTCTCTGAACTACTGAGCCACTGATACTTAGATAATTCTTTGCTCTCTGCATTGGGCGATGTTTCCCAGCATTCCCCGCCTCTACCTACCTAACCTACCTGTTCCTAGCATATTCTCCACCTATCTTGACTGACAACTAGAAGTCCTTCTATAGTAGCTGAATATCCCCCAGAGGGAGGGCCACTCCTGGCTAAGAATCTTAGATTGACCCTTCAACACTTTGAATTCTTAGGTCTTTTTATTCACATACAGTTTTTGAAATATTTGAGTTTCATTATATTTCCAATTCTCATAGTTCTTCCTCTGCTAATAGACATGGAGATAACTTCCAGCCAAAGCAATAGTCTTTGTTACTCAATTTGTTTATTATTATTTTTCTGCTCATTTTGATTTTGGTGTTGGGATACTTACAGGGAGTTACTTCCAAGGCTTACCATTCATTGCCAGCAGCTGTGCGATTGGTATCTCTTTCTCCACATTTCTTTTTCTTGTCCTGAGTAAGGGGATAAATTGTTGTTGGTGGTGTTGTTATTATTATTATTTTGTCCCCTGTCTCCCTCTCCCCTATCATCTGCTGTAGGAAAACAACGAATGATTCATCTCCTTATAACACAAAATCCCTTCCAATTTGTTAGACACTTAGGAATCAGCAAGGATATCTGTCCTATGTAAATGGACCTAAATTAACAAATTTAGGATGATTTTCCCATGCTGAGCCAGCCACTGGCCACTGAAACCCAATGTGTCACCACATGCCTATAATCCCAACACTGGGGAGGCTGAAAACAGCAAGATCTCAGCTGTGTAGTAAGACCCTGTACTAAATACATAAACAAAAAGATGTTTTCCCCAACTACCAAAGATTTAAAATCATTATTAACTAACCGTAAATATCATGAGTGAAAAAGGCAAGTAAACCTGATGCTTTGATGGTGACAGAAATATTGGTCCTTTGAAAAGTAAAGTTCTTTGTCCCTGGTTACCTGGGACACCAGGTGGAAGGAACGGCCTGAAGCAAGAGGAACTGGCTGGAGGTTACCAGGCAAGTCACACTTCTCCATATCACACCTTTGTTTTTTGAGCTCGTTTTAATTTTTGCATCAAGTAGTTTTACTTTAGTCTGGTCCATATATTGGAGGGGCTATCACCCAGGAATATTTTCAGATATTGTGTATGAAGCTATAAAACTCTTTTTTTCTTCAGTGATGGAGATTGAATCCTACAATTATTTTTAAAAAGCACCTTAAATGATTTTGTTTTTTAAATTATACTTTAGATTGAGGAACATAATCTCTGGTAATCCTCCCTAGTTTAGAATTGAATAAAATTCAAACATTACTCTAAAAAATGCTTTAAATATCATGACTTTTAAAAATCAAATAACCAATAATGTAATATGTTCTCTTTGGAACATTTCTTACAATATTACCCAGTGATTTATTCTAACTTCTCTTTTGCTAAGCCTTTCCTTAACAACTTACTAACAACTAAGAAAAGAACTTTAAAGTTTGCAAAAAAGCAAATAAGAAGTGACTCAGAATCGTAGATTACAAAAAACACCAGTGGAAAGAAAAGAAGACTGGTCAAAGGTATTGAGGATCAACTGCAATAGGAAAGCCATGACATATAAAAACAGCAAGATGGCAGAAGTAAATATTATATAATAAATATATTATACATAATATACTATAAATAATTATTGCATGTGTCAATATAAATATATATTAAATGTAAATTTAAACATGAATAGATTAGACTGGCAGTGAAACTATTTCATGTGATACTATAATGGTAGGCATCTATTGCTATTTATTTGTCACTCATTGGAAGTGTAGCACACAGAGTGAACGCCAGTGTACCACATGAATACAACATATTGATGCTAATAAAATTGTATACAGGGAAATAGTGACAAGAGATACAGAACTCTGGGCTTTGGTTTAGTTTTTCTGTAACCCTAAATTGCTATAAAAATAAAGTCCATTAATTAACAAAAAAGGTTTAGCTGTATGCTGTCTATAAGAGAATCAATCACTTAAGGGCCAGGGATTTAGCTCAGTGGCAGAGCACCTGCCTGGGAAACACAAAGTCTTGAGTTCAATTCCTGGTACTCAAGAATTAAAAAAAAATAAAGAGAATCACTTTACCTCCAAAAACACCAAGAGGTTCGAAGCAGAAAGATGCAATGTAATGGGAGGGGGAAGAGCTGGGATGGATGTACTCATTGAATCATTAGACACTTTAAGTTAAAAATTATTACACAAGAAAAGAAAGGTCGTTATATATTGATGAAAGAATAAATTTACCCAAAGAATAGAACAGCTGAAATATATGCCCACCTAAGTCCCCAAATAATGAAGCAAATATTGACAGAATCAAAAGAAAGAAAACAAGCCGGGCGTGGTGGCGCAGGCCTGTAATCCCAGCACTCGGGAGGCTGAGGCAGGAGGATTGTTGTGAGTTTGAGACCAGCCTGAGCTACAAAGTGAGCTTAAGGCCAGCCTGAACTCCATAGTGAGACCCTGTCTCAAAAAGACAAAAAAAAAAAAAAAGAAAAAGAAAGAAAACAGTTGTACAATGATAGTTGAAGAATTCAATAGCATTTTCAGTAATGGATAAAACATCTAGAAGACTTGAATAATATTTGAACCAATTAGACCCAAGGGGAAAATGCAGAACGTGCTGTCAAACACAATAGAGTACACACTATTCCTAAGGGCACATGGAACAGCCTCTGGGACAGACCATAAGTTACACCATGCAAACAACTCAATACATTTAAGACATTAAAACAGTACAAAACAACTCCTTATACTCTAGAAGATTGCTAGCAATCACTAATAAAGGATAAACAGAAAATGCACAAACACATAGAAATTAAACAATATACCTCTAAACAACAAAGAGTAAAAGAGGAAATTAGTGTATTTTTTAAGTAAGTTGAAGACAATCAGAATGTATCAATAGTTATAGAACAGAGCAAAACAGTGCTCTGAGGGACATTCATAGATGTAAATGTCCACATTAAAAAAGCAGAAAGATCTCAAGTTAAAAACCTAAATTTATACCTTATGAAACTAGAAGAAGTAGAAAAACAGAAAACTAAATCTAAAGCTAGCAGAAGGAAGGAAATACAGATCATTGAAATGAACAGTAAAAAAACAATTGAATCAATGAACCCCAAAGTTGATTCTTTAAAAAAAATCAGAAAAACTGATGGACTTTAGACTGACTACAAAAAATAGAAGTTGCAAATGATTAAAATAAGAATGGAACCTCACAGTGACGGTGAGAGTGTAAAGAAACTGGGACCCGTGCACACTGCCTGTGGGAATGTGAAATGGTCTATCCACTGTAGAAAAGACTAGTTATTCCTTGGTAAGTAAAGCATATACTTATCATGGGATCCAAATATTCTGCCTGTAATTATAGAGCCAAAAACTGAAGATTAATATTTAATCATATACAAAATATTCATAGCAGTAATATTTAACAATAACCAAAAAGTTAAGAGTATACAAATGCCCATCAGATACAAACATTACATTTCTTGTTATATAGGTCTTGCTTTATCTTCATCTTAACAATCCAGCAGAAAAGTATGAAAAGGAGGTATATAAAGTAAAGCCATATTAATATACTGAGCTGTGAACAGCTTAAGTCAACAACTTCTGTGGATAACCCACTACTATTGTGGACTGCTAAACTGTGTTGGATTGTTTTATTAAAAATAAGTAAATTTAAAAAAGAAACAGATGCCCATCAGAATACAAATGGATAAGAAAAATTTTGATAATACATACAATAGAATATTATTCAGCCATAAAAAGAATGCTAGGCAGATCCATGGTGCAACATGGATGATCTTTCAAAAATTTGAAGTTTAAGAAGCCAGACACAAAAGTACACATATTTACCAGGCAAGTTGGTGCATACCTATAATTCCAGCACTTGGGAGGTTGAGGCAGAAGGATCACTGTGAATTCAAGCCAGTCTGGGCTACATAAGTTCAAGGCCAGCCTGAACTGAGTAAGACTCTGCCCAAAAACAAAGAGACTTCACACATAGCACAGCTCTGTTTATATGGAATATCTGCTCTTGGTAAAACCACAGGACAGAAACAGAGCAGTGGTTGGCACGGACTTGGCAAGATTAAAGTACTGAGTGTCTTCCTAGTGGGTATGTTTTTTTATTCTAGGGTAATGAAAATGTCAGAATCAGGTAGACATGGTTTTGCATAATGTTGTCAATAAGCCAAATACTACTGAAGCTTTGACTTTAAAATGGTTAATTTTCAAATAAATCTAGCAGGAGCTGCAAGAATAGAGTCAGAGCATAAGTGGAACAGTGGAAGGTTTTGACCTTCCCCCAAATCAAGCCAGAATATGTTTTGGAATACAATAATGAGGAAGTGAGGAAGATGTGGGTTAAGGAAACAATTTTAGAAAATAGCTTCAGGTCCCTCAATGGAGTAATCAAAGAGCCATCATTACTGAACTATTACTATGTGCAGTGTACAGATCAAAGTCCGAATAATTTCATTCAGTTAACGTAACAATTTAGGGAGACACTCTGTATGTATAGACAAGGGACTGACTTGGAGAGGCTGCAACTAGTTGGAGGTCTGGCAGCTGGTTGGGGAAAAGGGCCAGATTGAAACTTTTGTGCCCTGTTTTAAAATCTGGCTTTTTCAAACTTTAGTCCTGGATGCCTCCAAACCTGAGGCCACGGGGTACACTGAGGGCCTTTGGAACCTAGGGACATGCTAAACGTGATGGAGGAGGTCAGAAAAGCAGCCAGCCAAAGTCAGGTAAGAGGAATGATGATAAAAACAGAGGTCACCAAAAGTGTGAGACAGTCTGTCTACAGGGCTTCACAGCAAACCACTGGTTTGTGAATTTTCCCCAGAAGTGCCTGGTCTCCAGAGAACAAGAGAGGAGAAAACCATCACATTGACTGAACTGTGGGTGCAGTTTGACTGAGCCTGGGATGGTAGGAGACAGGAGTGAGTAAACCTGGGGGGCAGGGGGCAGAGAGGTCTAGATTGATTAGACTGTAATCTCCAAGAGGTTAATAGCCAGGCATGAAAGGGGCCAGGGAGATAGCTCAGTAGAATAAGCGCTTGCTGTGGCCTGAGTTCAATCCTCTGTTCTGAAAAAAAAAAAAAAAAAAAAAAAAGAATTTAATAGCCAGGCATGAAAAGGAAAATCTAGATAAAGAGACAAATACATCTTTTACCTTGAACCAAGCCTCTTTACTCCTTATCTTGTAATTATAAAATAAAAGCTATTATTAAAAAAGAATATGGTCAGAGAACTACATGTTCAAGTTTATGATTGGTTGTACACAAGGGTACAGTGCTTTCTAGTGAGGTTAAGCCTAGGCATGGCCATGGGAACAGGTAGGTAAAGGAGACGGTGTGAGATCCTGAGGCTTGAGAATGCCAAGGGTGGTAGGCAGCACGCTCCACAGGGCATGATGTGGAGAATAAGGGCACAACTTCGGGTGGAGCTGGTGACCCAGGCTTCAGTGAATGTTGCGGAGTGGCCAGGTTATTAGTATAAGGTAGAGATGAGGAGAGTAAAGCACAGGATAACTAGAGGTTTCTCTAAAACAATGGTAGTATAATGGAATAGGTGGCCCGAAATAGAGCCAACTAAATACCTCCACCTTCTGACAAATGATTTAGACAAATATTGGTGGACAGTGTTTGTGTCACCATAGATTTTCACTTTGCGGTAATAGTAATGATCACAATACTTTTGTTGTTGTTGTTTTATCTTTTTGAGACAGGGCCTCACCATGCGCATCAGGCTAAACTTGAGCTCACTTTGTAGCCCAGGCTGGCCTTAAACTCACAATAATCCTCCTGCCTCAGCCTCTAGAGTGCTGGAATTACAGGTGCGCACCACCACGCCCGACAACCATCACGATACTAGTAACAATAAAACAACTTTACTATGTGCCACTCTTCTACTTATCTACATTATCTAATTTAACTACTTTAATGATTTTAGGAGATAATAATTTTATTGTCAGCTCCAATTTAGGGGCAAAGAAACTGCAGTTTGGTGAGATCAAGTGACTTATTTCAGATTAAAGTGATATAACCTAGATTCGACTTATTTTAATCCAACTCTAATACTTTTAATACTTTCTAATACCTTTGGCCTTTGAATTAAATATTAAGGAAGAATCTGGGTTTATTTTTCTCAAGCTGGAGAATACCCAAGTTGAATACTCAACTAACACCCTAGCGGATAGGATGCTCTGTTCTGGTTTATAATATTAATTCCCTGAAGAAATTCAATTCAGGCTTTTCATAGTGCCAGTGTTACTTGAACCACCCTGTTTATCAGAATCTTCTTAAAGCATACATTTACTAAACATCTTTCCAATTTATTTTCAACAGAGCTGAAAGCCGCTATGTACTTTTTTATTTAGTTTACTTTTTCTTTTTTAGAAAAGACACCTTTTACTACCTGGCAAGTGCAAAGTCCTGAGTTCAATCCCTGGTACCACAAAAAAAGAGACACCTCTTAATCCAGGAAAGACAAATAAGTGAATAGTTCCAAGGCTCAGAAAAGTGGCACAGAATGACCTTTGTAAGAAAATAGAGCAAATTATGCCAATTCTGTGGTCTACATAAAGGAAGGCTCAAGAATACTATAAACAGCGGTTCCCCCAACACTGAACTTCTGTTGCCCTACTGCACCCAGTTATGCCATGGTAGTCTACTCCTTTATAGTTGGAAGCATCAATTGGGTGGTCCCTCGCAGTTCAAAATATTAAACAAAAAAGTTAAAAATCAATAACTTGCAAATTTTAAGTTGCACCCTATTCTGAGTACTGTGATGAAATTTTGAGCCATCCCCTCCCACTTAGCTGGGGAGCACAGGATCCCTCCGTTCAGAGTATGCGCACTGTAAATGCTACGACCTATTAATCACTTAGTAGCATCTTGGTTATCACAACAACTGTGCGGTACTGCATGGGGTTTCTTCTCCTTAGTGTCTGGCTTCTCAGTTTTTTCACCAGCCATCCTGCAAGATAGGAAAGAGCAACTGAATACATTTTGGGAAGAGGGCCAAAGTAGGATAAATGTTTGGACAACCTTAATAAAATGGAGTTTTGAGAAAACAAAATTCTATGGTGGGCAAAATAATGTCCCTCCCCCTTCCCAAATAGTGCCTATCCAAACCCCCGGCACCTGTGAATATGTCAATTCAAATTGATCGGGGCCTCAGCCCTGTTGGTGGTTTGAGGCTTCCAGTGAGAATCTTATGATATATTCCCTAAAGTTAAAGAAGGCTACTATGATTTGCTACAGCAATTTAAGAAACAAATGAATTCCATAAGCTCAGAATCTTAAAATTACATTACATGTACCCCAATAGTCATGTTGATAGTGAAATGTACATGGGACTTTTTTTCATAAGAGCCCATTGCTGCAAACTTAAGAACAGCAACAACAAATCCTTAAATTCATTCCTAATTATTAGAGAGAAGGAATAGTTGTGACTATGTTTGATAGCTTTTTCTTGCAAAAAATCTAACATACTGTCATGCAAAATTGCCCTTAATGCCACCATCTGCTGTCTCTTAGTTTTTGTATTTGGTCAGCTCTATATTAAGAGTGCAAGAAGACAGAATTTTACTTGCATGAGTTTTTTGGTTGTTGGTTGGCTTTTTTTCTTTTATTAGTAAGAATAAATTCCCAGTAAACAAAACCTAGTGAGTGACATTATTTTACACACACATATACCTCAAAGAATTTCACCAGCTCATAAACTCTATACACTTTAATATCTCTATACCATATTCAACCTTTTAAAGAGCTTAAATTATCAAAATGATAAGGAGATTGAAAATAATTTCCTCAAGATTATGTGAAAGTCTTTGTATATATTTGGTTATCTCCTGAGTTGCAAAGGCCTTCCTAAATCAGAGTTTTAAAAAACTGTTGAAAAATAATGGCAGTGGATGGGAGTGGAGAAAAAAAGTATTTTCCAACTCAAATATTTTAATTGAATATATTTTGTTTATTTATTTTTCAATTTTTGAAAATGTATCAATTATTTAATTAGGTTCTTAGTAAGAAATTTGGAACACTAATTTATGAGGATAAACTCCATTTATCAGAGCAAAAATAGAATACAGGTATCCCCAGAGCTGAGCAACAACTTTGATTTTTGCTAAAATCTCTGAGTCTACCACTTTCTGATTCACCTTGTGCTGCTCTGAAATCTGGTATCTCTCTTTCTTGGTGTCTGGGTTTCCTCAGCTTCTTCTTCTTGAAGTAAGCATCGGTGAGGTGTTGGGGGATTTTCACTTTGCTGATATCAATTTTTGTAGAGGTGGCAATGACAAATTTCTGGTGTGTTCTTCATAGAGGAACCCGATTAAGGCTAAGAGGCCCAGTCACAAGTAGCAAGCCACTGGCCAACTGCTTCACGAAGACCACTCTCTTGCCTCTGTGATGCCTGGTGAGGATGACCACGATGGTGCCAGGAGTGATGCTAGCTCGAAGTTTCCTCACATGCTGACTGAAGGGTTTCTTGCTATGGCTCAAGAGCTTGCAGGGCACCTCCTCAGTAGGTCAGTATCTAGGCATTTTTTGAAGCTTAACCACCCAAGTACCTCCATTCTTGTCCCTACTGACTGGTTTTTTTTTTTTTTTTTAGGTTTTTCTTTT
>PVKA01044225.1:0-16305 GCA_004027165.1 Ctenomys sociabilis | reverse complement strand
AAAAAGTTGTCTATGAACTGATGTACAAAACAAGAAATTTACTATATTTCCGATGATATTGAGTTGTATTTCTTATTTTATTTTGTTTTGTTTTGCATGTTATACTTTTTTTTTTTTTTTTTTTGGTACTGGGTATTGAGCTTAGGACCCTGTACTTGCCAGACAAGAATGTATTCTATTGAGCCATCTCCCCAGCCCCCATGTTATACTTTTTGAGACAGGTTTTTCAGTTTGGAGTCAGGCTGGCCTTAAATTCACAAGATATCCCCAGCTAACCTTGAATCTGAAGTATAACTCTCTGCCTCAGCCTCCTGAGTGATGGGTATAAAGATGTGCGCCACGCACCCCATTTGTCATGTGTATTTCTTACAAACACACCTCACTCCTCATCACCCCTGTTCATTCCACTTTCTTCTAAAACATAAACATATGCATATGCATATATTTACACATCCTCCAACCTAGATAAGAATATACACATTCTAGATAGGTTAAACTATAGCTTGAAAATGTAACCTTCCATTAAGTGATGATGGAGAAACAGTGAAGGCAAACTGGGAGGGTGCAATTGTGAGGCAGCAGGAACAGAATGAACCTGACCCTCATCACGTGATGCATGGGACAGACATGGGGGAAGCACACGTTCAAGTTTTAAGATGTTGTGGTAGCCTTTTATTTATGTATTTTTAGTTTTTTAAATATCTTTTATTTTTTTTCCCAGGATTTAACTACTTAGGTTTAGGAAAAAGAATAATTTTCTTCAGTCAAAATACCAGTCCTGAGAGGTGAGAGGCAGCAAGATTTTTCTTGTGGAAGAGATTTCACACACATACACACACACATATGACCTAACCATGTATATGATAAATAGGATTATTTCATTTATGCCATCATTTTTCTTAGTTCATTGAAGAAAAAGCTTTGTGCTTTTACCTGTTATTTCTTCTTTGTAAGTCTTTTTTTTCTATGATTTGAACTCTGAATAACATTTCAGCCATTCTTCTAAGATTGTGATACACAATGTATTAACTATTGTTATTCTCTAAATATTTTGTTATAAATTTTGGCTTTTTTCATAGAAGTAAAGAGTGCCTTTTATATTTTTATTAAAATCTACTTTTATATTACATTAATATTTGTGTATTATCCTTTAAAATATTATTTTTAAAGTTAATAAAATTGGACTAGAATGATAGCTTAGCTGTCTAAGCACCTGCTTGGTAAGAGCAAGGACCAGGGTTCAACCCCTAGGACTGCATGAACTGTATGCCTCAGGCTAAGCCAGCCACTGACACTGGGCATAGTAGCACATGCCTGTAATCCCAGTGCTGGGAATGATGAGATAGTAGGGTCACTATGAGTCCAAGTTGCATAGTGAGACCTTGTACCAAACAAATAAATAAATAAATAAGTTATTTATAGAAGGAATCCATCATTGGGACAGTTTTAAAAATGTAGGTGCTTTGCATGGAGAATTCAGCAGTCTTCAGCTCTATTAATTTGCTCCCACATCTTCACAATCATATTTGCAAACTACTTTCAGTTTTTAAATATTGGTAGTAAATCAGGAGTAGACTGTTCATGGTGTATTCTGAGACTGAGATTTTACTAACTGAATCATGGTTACCAATGTCTGAGGAACACAGATGGGGAATGACTGGGGAAAGGCTGATCAATGGTACTAAGTTATTTTGTGATAGGAGAAAGTAGCTCTGGTGTTCTCTTGTACAACAAGATGATTGTAGATAAGACTAATGTACTTCTTTATCTTTATTTTTATTTTTTTTGTCTTTTTGAGACAGGGTCTCATTATGCAGCTCAGGCTGGCCTTAAGCTCACTTTGTAGCTCAGGCTGGTCTCGAACTCACAACAATCCTCCTGCCTCAGCCTCCCGAGTGCTGGGATTACAGGTGTGCACCACCATGCCTGGCCTGTACTTCTTTAAAAACAGAAATGAGCTATGGTAAAAGAGTTTGAATATGCTCATCTTAAAAAATGAGGTGTTTAAGGAGATACATATGTTACCCTGATTCAAACACTATGCCATGTATTAAATAGCCTATGTTATTCCACAAATGTATTTAATTACCATGTATCAATTGTGCATTCTTTTGTTTTTCATTTATGTATTTGATACAGGATCTTACTACACAGCTCCGACTCATTGTGATCCTCCTGTTTTCAGTCTCACCAGTGCTGGAATTACAGGCATGTGCCACCATCCTGGACTCGGTTACCAGCTCAATGTGCCCCAGGGGTGGGCCCAGTGCAGCATGCAGGACTGGGGATTGAATCCCAGTCCTGCACTTGGCCAAAGCAAGTGCTTAGTCCGCTGAGCAGTCTTTCTGGCCAATCAGTCATTTCAACAACATATTTTAAAATTTTTCAAAAATTACTACATTTGGGGACTCTTGTGTGTGTGTGTGTGTGTGTGTGTGTGTGTGCCCACATAGATGCACATAAGGAAGTGGCTGTAAGTAAAAATGCATTCATATGGGGGCATAAAATAAATATCTGTGGCAGGTTGGTTGACTTTGTTTTGAGATTTCCTTTCTATATTTTCTGAATAGTTTCATGATACACCATTATAAATTTAGTAAAAATAAGCAAAACAATATCAACAACTTTACTGAGTGCCATGTCGAAGGAAGAGCATATTAGAAAAGGTACACACTAGACTAACAGACAATCACTACCTAGAGAAGGTGAAAGAAGGCTTTAGTGTTGGTGATCAAGAGATTCATTTAAAACAAAAAGGCAGAATGGATTTTATGAATCAAAGTTAGACATGTATTTATAAAGTTATGTATGTCAAATAGAAGGTGGTCAGGGTACAAATTATGTGATGTCCAAGGATGTGGCTGATAATGTAGATAGGTGATGATATTAGATATTATATTAATAAACTTGGAATTTACTTGAAAATAATAAATAGCAATTGAAAGGCTTTAGCAAGAAAGTGATGTGATGAACTTTGCAAACCAAAATCAACATTCAAGCAACATACTACTAACATTCAACTAACATACTAGATGAAAACAAGACTAGAAGTAGAAAGAACAATATAGATATGGATACACTTTTTTTCATCTTTTCAAACAGGGTTTCACTATGTAGTTAAGGATAGACTTAAACTCACTTTGTAGCCCAGGTTAGCTTTGAACTCAGCAATCCTCCTCCCTCAGCTCCCTGAGAGTTAGAATTTCAGGTGTGTATTACTGTACCCAGCTACAGATAAGATTTTTGTTTCATCTAGAAAATAATGGCAGTACAAATGCTTAGCATCTCACAAGTATTGGGCCAGCATATGTAGGTCTTTTTTTAACCACTTGAGCAACTCACACAAGGTTTTCTTCATGTGTTGTGTTGTTCATTGTCCTCACCTACGGTTCTATAAACAGTACCATAGCAAAGACTTTCTTAATAAAACTCCAGATGTGCAGGAAATAATACAAAGAATCAACAAAAGGATCTCACTAAATTAGGAGTTTTTGCACAGAAAAGTCAGATACCAACAAAGTGAACTGACAACCTATAGAAAAGGAAAAAAAAATTTACCAAGTATACCTCAAGGACTAACATTTAGGATGTATAAAAAGCTCAAAATAACTAGAATCTCAAATTTAAAGACTCAATAAAAACAAGAGATCTCAAATGAATAGATTCCTCAAATGAAGAAATATAGCTGGCCCATAAGTACATGAAAAAATGTTCAGCACTACTTTGCCATTCAGAAAATGCAAATTATAACAACACTAAGATTCCATCTCACTCCAGAAAGAGTGGCTGCCATCAAGAAATCAACCAACAACAAATGCTGCTGAGGCTGTAGGGAGAAACAAATACTTCTTCATTGTTGATGGGACTGTAACTGATATAACCACTATGAAAATCAGTGTAGAGATTCTTCAAGAAACTAAAAGTAGAAATCCCATTTAATCCAGTTATCTCCATTTTTATATGTCTTTCCAAAACAGGTAGAAACATCACAACATAGTGATGTGTGTGCCTGTGCTGACAGCTCACAATTCACAACTGATAAATCTTGGAAATAGTTCCTGTGCTCATTGTCTCACTTACTTTTCTTTTGTTGCTAGGGCAAAACATCTTCCAAAATTAAGGAAGGAAAGGTTTATTTAGCCCATAGTTTGTCAAGGTTTCAGTCCATAATCAGCTCACTCCAAGGCAGTGATACAGCAGAGGGCAGTAGTTCATGGTGGCAGAAGATAGCAAAGAGCAAAGTGAGGAGCAGTGGCTGTGGGAACTAGCAAGCCTGTCTAGTAACCCTCATGATATTGCATTGAGGCTATCAGCCCCAGGGTGGATGTAGCACTCACACCCATAATCATAGCATTGGATAGTGAATTAATCACAAGTTTTAAAATTCCACCCCATGACTACATGAGGCTTTTGGGGGACAACTAGAGACAAACTGTAACACCCATCAACAGATGAATGGAAAAAGAAAATGCATTTATATACAATAAAGTACTACTATGCCATTAAAAGTACAAAGGAGCGGTTGAGGAGAGGGCTCAGTGGAATAAGTGCTTCCCTGGCAAGCGCAAGGGCCTGAGTTCAAAACCTGGATTAAAAAAAAAAAAAAAAGGAGACACTTTAATGTATGTACTTTGAGACTATACTGTTAAGTGAAACAAATCAGACAGACAATCTTGAACATTGTATAGTTTCTCTTACATGAAAAAGTTAATATGAAAATAGAAGTTATTTTATTTTACATATGTTTTTACTGTCACCTGGTTTCACTTCTTTTTTAACTTATGGCCTACTTGCCATAAAACCTGTCATAAAACCTGAGCTTTTGAATTTCTTTACATTTTCAAATAGTGAGTTTGTAAATAACACCTCAGTGCCTCTCTGAACATTTCCTATTTAGGGTGTTACCTATTTCTTCTTGGAACTGTGATTGATAGAGCAGTAAAAGTCATTTAACTCATGGCAGTAATATCTTATAAATGCACATAAGAATCTGACTTGGTTGCATTAAAGGGAATTTATGTCAAGAAGGCTTGGATGGGAAGACCCCTGACATCTTGGCATGGGTGGGTAATAGACCTTATGTAATTTCTGGTTGGAGAGGATGTGTTTTGAATGGCACATGGATTATGATTGGTAGGGCATATTCCATATGTAGGTAGGTCTTTAGACATATACTGAGTCACTGAAGCGTAAATTGTAGTGAGTATCCACTGTGGTCCCATTTTTTGTTGTTAGGACACACTTATGACAGGCTTTTATTTATATTTTTCCTTCTTTTTTATATTCTTATGATTAGAATTCTCAAAGTAGAAAGGAGTAGGCAATAAATATTCAAAGACTGAAAATTTCTGAATTTAGTACAACTTATAATACCATATTTCCAAGAAAAATGAACATTTTGCACAAGAAATTTGAATAAATTCATACCAAGATACACAAAAATGGAACTGTCCAAAACTTATTATAAAGAAAAAAATGGTTAAAGCATATACATGAAAAATATTAGCTATGGAAGAACAAAATTAAATAGCATCTTTTTCCATGTTAGAAAAAAATGGACCAAGTGTGTAAGAAACTAGACTAGTTAAAGGTCTGAAAGAAAAAAAGATCTATCCTCTTTGAATTTTATACTTGGAAAATGTACCTTTGAAAACTACAAGTAAAATATTTTCTAGTTATACAAACTTGAAATATTTTAATACCTCTGGATATAGCTTATAGGAAATAAAAAAGAGCATAATTTAAAAGGCAAGAGAAGTTGCAGTATGCTCCTGGATGAGCAATAAAGAGATGAACAACAAAATGATAGTTACACAAGACTATATAAAATAGATGAATATTTATTTAGAAGGTCATTGAAGATTTCTATGAAACAGTACTAATCTTATGCCGGGTTATACACATATTTTTTTCATATGTGTATGTGTGTGTGTGTGTGTGTGTGTCTATAAAGGACAGGGAAGAAGTAATACAAAGTCAACAGAAAATGGAAGTACACTTTTTAAAGTTTCTAATACTAGGAGAAGATATCATACAATATATTTTAGATAAATTGTAATTCAAAGACATAAATCTTAAAAATTAAGATTAAACAATATTCAGAAAATTAAATGCTAATTGAACATTAAATGTCTCAAAACAATTGAGCTAAGAAAAGCTTTCATGATAGTAAAGAGATACTAAGAATAAAACATAAGATAAATGCTGGAATGACAAATAAATGACCATTACTTCTGACAGTTTGGGGACAGGATATCGCACAAAGTTCTAGTGTGTTGGGGATATGGATAATAACCACGTCACTTACTGGTGGCCAGTTGTCACTTGTGGGACTGAACTCCAGCTACTTCCTTGAAATCCACCCTGTAGAGCTATATAGAATCATGACCCATAGGGTGCAAGAGAAGTCCATTTGAAGAGTGTGCTGAGGGAAATATTTTCCTGCTGTTCACTAAAGAATAACTGAAAGACTACTATCATATACCTTATTCTCCTGTGTTTGTTTGCCCTATTTGGTGGGTTCTTTCCAGTCTCATTCATGGGGTTGTGTTCATTTTGCTCCTTCTCTAAAACATCATTTAGTAGTCTGTGTAGAACTGGCTTTGCCATCATGAAATTCTTCAGCTGTTCTTTGTCATAGAAGTATTTTACTTCTCCATTGTACTTGAAGGAGAGTTTTGCAGGGTATATCAGTCTGGGTTGGAATTTGTTTTCTTGCAAGTCTTGAAGTACTTTGCTCCATTCTCTTCTTGACTTGATGGTTTGTAAACAAAAATCTGCCAGTATTTTGATGGGTTTTCCTTTAAATGTGAGCTGTTTCTTTTCTTTAGCAGCTTTTAGTATACTGTTCCTGTGCCGAATTTCTGGGATCTTAATTATTATATGTCTGGGAGTGATTTTAATTGTGTTGATGTTATTTGGAGTTCTGTATGCTTCAGTTACTAAATGACAGATTGTTGCCCCATATTTGGGAAATTTTCTGCTATTATTTCTGCCCATACTCTTTTTATATCATTTTTGCATCATCTTGCAGGTGTTGAATTATTTTTTCCTGCATCCTCTTAAGAGATCTTTGCTTACTTTTTCGCTAGCTGCAATGGTGTCTTTAAGGTCAGAGTCTATTTTCACTTTCACTCAAATGGATTTGCCAGCTTGTGATTGAGGTTTTAATGTCCTGTATATTACTTTGGATCTGTTACATACATTCTGTTTCTTTCCTATATTGCTTATTTAGGGGCTCTGTCATTTTTATGTTCTGCTCTATTTTTTTTAAGCAGTGTATTGTGTAGAAGTACTTAGTACTTCTTTGATTGTAGTTATCACTAATTTTTTTTTACATCATAAATTATTTCTGATCTGATCTCTTCTATACCTGTCTGCAATTGTATCTTTACTGCCAGAGATTATTTCAGAGATTTCAGGAGTGTGATTTCCAGTTTCCTCTATGCTAGCGTTTTCTGCATTTGTACTGGGTGGACTCAGGGCCTGGGACTGCTTTTTGTTTCTTCTCTTTGTCATTTTGTATATCACTGATTTTTGTCCTTTGGTATAGAGCTTAGATAGAGTTATTACTTTATCACCAAGTCAGGATGTAGGAAATTCAGATTCCTCCATGTGGGTGTGGCTGCTGTGTTGCACTTCTTCCTGCTGCATCCTTGCATGTGAACCCTTTGTGTCACTCTGGCAAGATGTTCTGCTCCTGAATCAGCTGGTGAGTCTTATCTCTCTAGCCTCTTTGTAGGGAGTTCTGCTGAAGGATTCCAACGCTGGGCCTGCCCTCAGGGTCAATTCAAGATCCAGACACCCTGGGTGGTCTATGACAGGTTTTTAAGTGTATTACAACAAAAGGTAGAAATCAGCTAGTAGTCTCTGACTATGCTGATGCTTCCTGTCATGTAGCTAGCCTTGACTGTAGTCCCAGCTGTCCCTGCTTAATAATGTGTAAGCCAAACTGAATGTCCAGTTTGTGTGTTTGAAAATATATGGTGAATCCAGCTTGCCACAAGGTCTTCAAGGCTGTCATGCTCGGAAGATACTGGCCCAGTCAAGAACACTTTCAACTCTACCTACTCTTCTCAGACCCCTTCCCTCCCAAAATGTTCCTGTACAAACCTGCCTGACAGTATATGATGTGATTCTTGCATTCCATGTAACCAGGCGTGTAATAACCTGCTATCATCTTTGTATTTCCTACATGCAAATCATATATAAACTGAAATCAAATGTGACTCTGGGCTGACAGCTTAATCCTATAGGTTCCCCAGCCCACTAGTGTAATACAAATTGCTTTCTAACTCTTCAGTGCAAGGAGTCATCTATTTGGATTGATATTGGTTTTTCTGGTACAATGTGAATAATTTTTTTTTTATTTTTATAAAATAGCCTAGATTAGGACTCTTGCGGAACATTATTTTATCACAATGAATGAGCTTATAATCAGACAATGAATGGCTCTGCCTTTGCATGAGATTTAAAATAATATGCATATTTAAGATGCTGCACAAACAGTCACTTTATGTCACTTAAAAGAGACAGACCTGGGAATATATCTTAGTGGCATAAGTGCTGCCTGGCAAGTTCAAGGTCCTGAGTTTGATCCCCAGGTCAAAAAAAAGAAGCAAATAGCTAAAAAGTGACATACACTCAGAATGAAAACATTCTGAAGGCCATCCAGATAGCTCAACAGACTAAAGCACCTGCTTAGGCAGGTATAGTTACTGGGGTTCGATCCCCAGGATGCTTTGCTGACCCTACCCCCAGGGCATGGTGAGATGGTGACTGACACTGAGCATTGTGGCATGTGCCTGTAATCCCAGCGCTCAGGAGGCTGAAAACAGGAAGATCACTACAGGTACAATCTGTGTAGTGGGACCCTGTAGACCCTTTACTAAAATACAAAAATTAAATAAATAAAAATAAAAATACAATATTCCCACATGCAAGTGTTATGTCAAAATCATGTTCCTTTCCTAACAAGTTTGTAGCCAAAGAATATTGGTTAACATGTGGCATATCAAGCTTTAAAAACCCTGACTAGACTTTATTCCTTACAACAGTCAGGGTTGTAGGGAAGAAATCTACAGGAATAATTACCTTTTAACCTTTGAGTGAGGCAAGAGTGTGCCTGAAAACAGTCCTGAACACTTTCTTCTTACTGAGCCATACCTGTGACTGGAATTCAGTCAGAAGGAACTTCACCCAGTGGCCTACATAAACAGGAAAAATTGTTTCTAAATTACAGTAACATTTATCCCTAGTTGGGCAGGAAAAGAAGATAATACTACAGGAGTTTCCATTGGTTCTTGAGAATAAAGTGCTACCTTTGTTTTGGTTTAGGTTTTTTAAGATCATGTCTCGCTATATAGTTTATGCTAGACTTGAACTCACTGTAGCCCAGATTGCCCTCAAATTTACTGCACTGGGTGGACTCAGTCCTCCTGCCTCCACCTCCCAAGTGCTGGGATTACAGATGTGTGCCACCACATTTGGCTAACATACTGTTTTATGTTAGATCCCAAAGATAGATAAAATGATTTTGAATTTCTAGTTATTAGTTTATTTATATGGAATGACTACTTAAAGGAAGCCATTGCATCTTCAGAGAGTACATTCATGAACTCTAGTTTAGTGATTGATCAGGAATATGCCAGTGTCCTTTAATACTGTGATGCAGCTGAAAAGTTCTAGTGCATAGTCTCACAGCAGCGGTCCTGACATCACAGGTATGGTAATGTGACAGTGAATTGCTCACATATTTGCGATAATGTCAGCATAATCAAATGCACTACATTTGGCAGTTGAATAAAAGCATGATATATAAAATATGTAGATTACATAACACTGAATGATAATAATCAATAATTATGTTACTTAATTATAGTATGCTGTGTTATGCTAGGAGCAGCCTAATGTATCTCATGCTTACAGAGTTTTTGATTACATCAAATGGTTATATGAGTAACTGACATATATACCATACTGGTTTGTATAAGTCACTTCTGATGTTCCCACAGTGTTAAAAATACCTAATGACTCATTTCTGAAAACATACCTTTGTCATTAAGGGATACATGACTGTATTGATATCAAGTTGTGTCCTAAGCAGATTCACCACTACAAAAGTCCATTCCCTTGACAGTACCATAAAATTGCACAGTAAACACTGTGTGTATTAGAAACTGAAAATAATATTTAGCACTACACGGGTATTTAAAATTAAGTTGAAGAATTGATTGTGTTGATATGGGAAGATGTTCATGATATCTTCTTTTCGTTTGTAGCACTGGAGATTGAACCTAGGATCCCACACATGCTTGGCAAGTGCTCTACCGCTGAGCTACACTAGCAGCCCTACAGTATATCACTAAGTATCTAAACTGGAAAGGTCTCAATAGTATTTTTATTCTTCTTTTCCTTAAAGAAGAATAAAAAAATAACAAGACATTAGACACAATACACAATTTAAAAATAAGGTGATAGGTATTCAACAGTAGTTGCAGTAGCACATTGCTGTCTTCATTGGAGTTACTCAGATTATAGACATAAGTATATAAAATTGGTCAAAGTAAAAATTTTAAACATTAGCTGCTACCTTCAAAAAATGACAGAAATTAGTGGCACAATCATCTTAGCTATCTTATGTATATACAAACATGATTTTTTTCTCATTCCTTTTTTCTGATCTTTTCTCCTTTCCCTCATCCCAACTGTTTATTTCTACATTCAGTTGCTTTCCTTTTTATTTTTTTATATTGTACATTTCAAGTGTTATTTACTCTTTAAGGTTCTTACACCAGGGAGACAATATAATGTTTATACATTATGTGGGTCTTATTTTTCACTTATAAGTGTAGCCTCTACTTGCATGTATTTACCTATAAAAACCTCAGTTTTATCTTTCCTTACAGCTGAGCAATACTCCATTGTACAAAAATACCATATTTTTAATCCATTCCTCAGTTGATGAGCATTTTGTTTGTTTCCAAAATTTGGCTATGACAAATTTTGCTGCTATAAACATGGCTGTACATATGTTACTCTGGTATCAATTTTTTTCTTTTTTATTACTATTTCTAAAGAATACAAAATAGCATTATACATGATACAAGATTTCACTAAACAAAGTAATAGGAATCCATCAATGGTTGCTGTATTACATGATGCTATGTGCAGATTAGCTATGGAAGAACAAAATAAAATAGCATCTTATTCCACATTAGAAAGGAGGAGAAACCACCAAGTATGTAAGAAACTAATTAAAGGACTGAAAGAAAAAAAAATCCTCTTTGAATTTTATACTTAGCAAACATACCTTTGAAAACTAAAAGTAAAATATTTTCTAGTTATACAAACTTGAAATATTTTAATACCTCCAAATGTAACATATAGGAAATAACAAAGGACATAATCAAGGCAAGAGAAGTTGCAGTATGCTCCTGGATGAACAATAAAGAGCTCTCAAAGTGATAGTTATGCAGGACTATATAAAATATATTAGATAAACCTTTATTTAAAAGGTCATTGAAGATTTCTATGAAGCAGTACCAATCTTATATCAGGTTATACATGTATTTTTTTCCATGTGTGTGTGTGTGTAAAGGACTTGAAAGAAGTAATATAAAGTCAACATAAAATGGAAATATACTTTTTAAAGTTTCTAATACTAGGAGAAGATATCATACAATATCTTTTAGATAAATTGTAATTCAAAGACATAAATCTTAAAAATTAAGATTAAACAATATTCAGAAAATTAAATACTAATTTAAAATTAAATGCTTCAAAACAATTGAACTAAGAAAAAGTTTTCATGATAGCAAAGAAATACTAAGAATAAAACATAAGATAAATGCTGGAATGACAAATAAATGACCATCACTTCTAACAGTTTGGGGACAGGATATCGCACAAAGTTCTAATGTGTTGTGGACACATATAATGACCATAACACTTACTGGTGGCCAGGTGTCACTTGTGGGACTGAGCTACAGCTATTTCCTTGAAATCCACCCTGTAGACCCATATGGGATCTTGACCCAAGCAGAGCAAGAGAAGTCCATTTGTCCAGTGTGTTGATGGAAATATTTTGCTGTTATATACAAAATAATAGCTAAAAGACAACTATTCTATACCTCTTATTCTTTTGTGTTTAATTGTTTGCCTTATTTGTGGGTTCTTTCCAGTCTCATTCATGGAATTGTGATCATTTTGCTCCTTCTCTAGAGCATTATTTAGTCGTCTGTGTAGGACTGGCTTTGTCATCATGAAATTCTTTAGTTGTTCTTTGTCATGGAAGTATTTTAGTTCTCCATTATACTTGAAGGAGTGTTTGGCAGGGTATATCAGTCTGGGTTGGAATTTGTTTTCTTGCAAGACTTGAAGTACTTTGCTCCATGCTCTTCTTGACTTGATGGTTTGTAAAGAGAAATTTGCTATTAATCTGACGGGGTGTTTTTTTTTTCCTTTAAAAATGATCTGTTTCTTCATGAGCAACTTTTAGTATACTATTCCTATGCTGAATTTCTGGGATCTTAATTATTATATTTCTGGGAGTGGTTTTAATTGTGTTGATGTTATTTGGAGTTCTGTATGCTTCGGTTACTGAATGTCAGATTGTTGCCCCATATTTGGGAAATTTTCTGCTATTATTTCTGCCCATATTCTTTTTATATCATTTGCATTCACTCCTTCCTTCTCATTGATGCCTATTAGTCTCACATTGTTCATCTTTGCATCATCTTGCAGGTGTTGAATGATTTTTTTCCTGTATCCTAGTAGTTTTTAAGAGATCTCTGCTTACTTTTTCTCTAGCTGCAGTGCTGTCTTTATGGTCAGAAAGTCTATTTTCACTTTCACTCAAACGGATTTGCCAGCTTGTGACTGAGGTTTTAATTTCCTATATATAACTTTCGAACTGTTTTGTACATACTATTTCTTTCCTATATTGCTTATTCAGGGTTTCCATCATTTTAATATTCTGCTCTATTTTTTTTAATCAGTATATTTTTTAGAAGCACTTAGTACTTCTTTGATTATGGTTGTCACTACATTTTTTATTTCAGAAATTATTTCTGATCTGATCTCTTCTATACCTTTCTGCAGTTGTTTCTTTACTGCCAACACTATTATTTGAGAGATTTCAGGTGTGTGATTTTCAGTTTCCTCTATGTTAGTGTCCTCTGCATTTGTCCTGGGTGGATTTGGAGCCTGAGACTGCTTTTTGTTTCTTCTCTTTGTCATTTTGTATATCACTGATTTTTGACCTTTGGTATAGAGCTTAGATAGAGTTATTACCTTAGCACCAGGTCAGGATGTAGGAAGTTCAGACTCCTCCATGTGGGTGTGGCTGCTGTGTTGCACTTCTTCCTGCTGCATCCTTGCAGGTGAACCCTTTGTGTCACTCTGGCAAGATGTTGAGCTCCTGAATCAGCTGGGTGGGTCATCCCTCTAGCGTCTTTGCAGGGAATTCTGCTGAAGGGTTCCATGGTGGGCCTGATCTCTTGGTCGCTTCAGGATCCCGAGGCCCCAGGCAGTCTCACACACTGCCCGGCCTGCATTCTGGGTCAGGCCTGCACTCTGGGTTGATTCAGGCTCCAGTGGCTTGGGAAATCTCCTATTAATCAGTTTTGAAACTATCTTGTTGCTGTTTGTTTCATCACAGGGTGTCCGGATCTCCCTGAGTCCTTCCCGGCAGCCTGTGGCTGGCAGGAGTCATAGACATTAGTCTAGGGAGACTAGAGACTCCCAGCAACAAGCTTGGGATCAATGTTTTCAGTCCCTCTCAAAAACACCCTGAAGGAGAATAGCTGTGTTCAGTAGAAATTAAAATCCTAACTTTTTGAGGAGTCTGCACACTGATTTCCATAGACTGTACCAATCCTCATTCCCATCAATAGCTGAGTAAGGTTCCTTTTTCGCTACAGACTCTCAAGCATTTGTTACTTGTTGATTTCTTTGTGACAGCCATTCTTTCTGGGGTGAGATGAAATCTCAGTTTTATTTTAATTTGTATTTCTCAAATGACTAGTGCTATGGAATATTTTTTCATGTGTTCGTTTATTTCTTACTCTGAGAGCTGTATTCATCTTAAATACCCATTTTTAAATTGGGTCTTTGAATTTTGGCAGCCTGATTTTTTTAGTTCTTTATATATTCTGGATAGAAGTCCTTTGTTTGTGTGACTGGTGGTGAAGATTTTTTTTTCCAATTTGTGGGTAGTCTTTTCACTCTGTTGGCAATTTCTTTTGAAGTGCAGAAACATTTCAACAAGATGAGAGCCCAGTTATTGATTCTTTGAAGTATTTTACATGCAGTTTTTTTTTTCTTCATGAACTGTCTGCCCCTGTGTCTTCAAGATTTCTGCCTACTTTCTCTTCCAGTAGATTTAGAGTTTCTGTTTTAATGTTTAGATCTTTAGTCTGTTTCAACTTCAATCTAGTGCATAGTGATAGACCTGAATCTAGTTTTAGTTTTCACATATGGAAGCCAGCTTTTCCAAAACCATTTGTTGAAGAGGCTATCCTTCCAGTGAACATGTTTGTTCCCCTCATCAAAGATAGAATGGCTGAATGTGTTGGTAGTTGTGTCTGCATCTTATAATCTGTTCCACTGATCCTCAGCTCTGTTTTTGGTTTTGGTTTTTCCAGTACCATGCTGATTTTATTGCTTTAGCTTTTTAGTATAAATTCAAGTCAGGGATTGTAATGCCTCCTGACTCATCTTTGTTGGCCAGGATTGCCTTTGCTATTCTAGGTATTTACTGGTTCCAAATTTTAGCCATGTTTTCTCTAGATCTGTGAGGTAAGCTGATGATATTTTAATCAGGACTACATTAAATCTGTTTTGGGAATATAGCCATTTTCACAGTGTTGTTTTTTTCCTATCCATGGGCAAGTAATATTTTCCAGTTTCTGAAATTCTCTGCAATCTCTTTTTTCAAAGAATAGTAATTCTCATTGTATAGATCTTTACTTCCTTTGTTAGATTAATTCATAAATATTTCTTTTTTTGGATACTATTGTGAAGGGTTTTTTTTTCTCTAATTTTTCTCTCACGGAGTATGTTGTTTATGTAGAGGAAGGCTATTGAGTTTTTAATGTTGACTTTGTATCCTGCTATGCTACTGAATTTTTTTCTTAATTCTAGGAATCTCTGATGGATTTTTTTAAGTCTTCCATGTCTTCTGCAAATAATGATACTTTGGCTTCTTCCTTTCTAATTCTTATATTTTCAAAATTTCTTTCTGTTGTCTAGTGGTTCTGGATATTTCCAGATCTATACTGAATATAAATCTGATGGTGATAGTGGACATCCTTCTCTTGTCCCTAATTTTAGAATAAAAGCTTTCAGTTTTTCTTCATGTAGAATGATGTGGGTTGATTGTTTATCATAGATGGATTTTATCAGATTGAGGTAATAGCTGTATATTTCAATTTTCTGTAGGTTTTTCTAAATCAGTGTTCCACTTCATTAAAAGCTTATACTGTGTCTATTGAGATGTCCATGTGGTTTTCGTTTTTGGCTCTTTTGATATGGTATATTACATTTATATATTTACATATATTTAACTATCCCTATATCTCTGGGAAAAAATTGCACTTGGTCATTGTGCCTAATCTGTTGCATTATTTGCTAATATTTTATTGTTTTTTTGCATCTTTATTTATGAGTGAATTTTGCCTAGATTTCTTGTTTTTGGTTAGTTATTTCTTCAGTTTCAGTTATCAGCATAGTACTTGTCTCCAGAAATGAGTTAGGGAGAATTGTTTTTTCTTCAATTTCATTGAAGAATTTGAGAAGAATTGGGATTAAATATTCTCTAAATATCTTTTAGAATTCAGCAATGAATCCATCAGGACCTGCTCTTTTCTTTGTTGGTAATTTTTTATTACATTTTCAATTTCATCGATTAATACTATGTTATTTGCAATTTTCATACCTTTCTGGTTCAGTTTAGGTAATTAGTACATTTTTTGAAATCTGTCTGTCTCTTTGGTATTTTCCATCCTATGAGATTAAAGATTTTTGAAGTAGGTATTGATGATCTGCTGAGTTTCCATAGGATCTATAGTGATTTCACCATTTTTATTCCTTATTGCTTGAATTTGAGTTTTTTTTTTCCATTTATTTTTATTTTATTGAAATACAAATGTCAATCAGACAGTTTCAAAACACCATAACCATACAGAGTCGATGAAATAATACATTGCAAACTGTTTTCATAATGTTTTGGTATTGTACAAGGTGCATACATGATATTATATTTACAGGTATTTATGTAGCTGAATTATATCACAGATTCAATAA
>PVKA01044224.1:0-16306 GCA_004027165.1 Ctenomys sociabilis | reverse complement strand
ATTCTGTCATTTACACTTTCTCTTTCTGTCTCTAGCAGCTTTGGACATTTTTTGCTTGAAATGTCCCTTTTCTCTGTCTGGATCCAGGAAAGCATAACTTTTTTTCCATTTCTGGACTGGCCTTCATTCCTGTAGGCTGTTAGTATCACCATTATTTTTCATCGATAATTCTACTCTGTATCATTTTTACTGAGACACCTTTTGAGCAATTTTTACCAACTTAGACAAATTTATTTTTGCAAAGCCTTTTTACTTCTGTAGTTCATGTTAGTTACTGAGGTCTGCTGAACAACATATAGACAAAATCTAGTAGATGTCGGTTAAAGGAATCTTAATCTAGCATATTTATTATAGATTTTGCCTGTATGATTACCTGGGTTTTGGTATCTTGTAGGAAAGAACAAATTTTCTGAGAAATTGGAGCACATATCATCAAAATATGAACATCTGGGCTGACAAGTATATTTATAAACTTTTTTGAGACCTAGCAACAGTAACTTACTAACTCTTAGACCTTTTTATTTATGGAGTCTGACAGCCTGTTATAAGTCTCTCTTGCTTTAGTTAAGAGACATCGCACTTGTATTAAGTATGAGCATGAAATATGTGAGTCATATCAGAAATCAAGCAGATTAACATGCATTTATCATGAAATATGCAGCATTCAATCAGATTAAGCCCATTAAATACCTTTTAAATCTTGCACGTGCACAATATATTACATTTGTGAAACGTGAGTCTCAGTATCATTTTGATTAGTAAGCAACCTGGGTATATTGTAGTATCTCAGTTACAGCTTAAAGCAACGCGTCTTCTCAAATCTGTTTGTATGGAGGTACAACGACTGGAAGGAAGGTCAGGGCTAGAGAAGGACAAAGAGACCTGTGCCAATGTCCAGCAATAGGCTGGGTTACTCTTCCTTTAGTCGTGATTACTCAGGGCTCCTCTGATGAGATGACAGGTAGAGACTGTCTGGCCAGAGGGAGGAGGCAGCCCAGGGCCCTTCAGTCCTGCTGGACCACCTGGGAAGCTGAGTCTGAGCTCTGGGGCCTCTGCCTCAGAGTGCAGTCTCACTTCTAGTGCTGCCTCGGCAGTCAGGGCATAGCTTGCCGGCCTCCTAAGGCAGTCCCTCTAGCAGTGACCTGGCTTCTGACAGCACCAGCCCATGAACCTCACCATCACTGAGCTCTTCTTAGAGCCAAGAGAAACAGACTTAGGGTCTGATTTGAGGCTGAAAAGGCAGCCATTTTTTAAATCTCTTTGTTTTCTCTCCCTGGTTTTCCCAGTTTCAATTATAAGACACTTAAACAGTTTTTACCGAAGTATCAAATGAGTTATCTGGAGCAAAAGCTATCTTTTGTAGCTCCTGAACTTATCTGTAAGAGTAATCTGTCCCTCTATTGAACTAGCATCTCAGGAAATACGCTTTACCAGTGCATGTACTAAACATTACAAGAAATCAGAGGGGTATGTATCTTTCTCCTTGTAAATAGCTCAAATAAAGTAACTAGAATGTTTGGTTCTAGTTTTCAGATCTTTCAGAATACACACTTGAAATAAATGTCTTTTTTTAGTTTTCCTGTCTGGCCTGCTATCAGGCCAGCCAGGAGAGGTCTGACTGCTGGGGCTCCAGTGAGAATTGGAAGTTTCACTGATTGTCTATCTCTTGGCTCTTTAAAATTAACTCTTATTTATTTCTAAATGCAATGGTAGCTTGTAGCACTGCCTGTCTTTCCATAAACATCAAAGCTTGGTTTAAGATTAATATTACATCTTTTAAATCTAGTTCATAAGTCTGAATAAATCCTCTAAAAGACATCAATATACTTATGAGGGTCATCTAAGGCACATGAACACATTATCTGTTCTTTTTTAAACAGTATTGTCCTTGAAAACCCTGCACAGATTCAACTAAGAATGGGTAGAACTCTGTTCATGCCCAGATGACAGCTGTCCACACCCTCTAGACTAGAAAGGCAAATGGGGGAAACCGTGCATTCAGGAATGGTGAGTGAGGCTGTGCTTAATGCTGTCTTGCCCTCAGGCTCCAAGACAGGGATGTCTCGGGCACCTCAACTGCCTGGTTCTCCTGTGCATCACATCTACACTTTTAAACTTTATTAAATCATAATATCCTTTTGAATGCAAACCAAATCTCGACATTTTTACCATTCTCCTTTTTACATCCTCTTTCTTGTTATAAAAGAGCATCATAATTGATACTTTCTTCTGCATGCCATTTGCATTAAACGGCTTTTTTTTCAGCATGTAAGAATCCAATGTCTTCTGGTGCCTAATGAAGCACTGGAAAGGAGTAAGAGACTTTACCCATGATGTCCCCATATCTGGAATACAATAAGAAACTTTAGGGCAGTTCCCGTGCTTATTTCTAACTGATTCCCTCCCCAAGGCATGCCTTGAGTAATCCTCTCCAGAGCAGGTGGCTGCTCCTGTTGGAGAGAAGGGAGACAAGGTGCCACCAGCCTGTCCGCCCTCGCACTGATGCAGATTCTGATCTCCTGGACGTCGCACAAACCCTTCACTTACTCTGACTGACCATTTGTGAATATGTTACCAGAATACTGCAGAAGGAAGCATAGCTACGGCATGAAAGCTCAGTTAGTGTTGAGCAACCCTCAGGCTATAAAAATTACTCCTAGAGATTGATAGAACAACTGCCTGGAGGGATTTGGCCCTGTGTGCGGAACCAATGTCCAGATACTGGATTTCCGTCTGATCACCCAGGTAAATATTTTTAGCACCTAAACAAGATTCAATCTTGAAGCTCACAGGTGAGACGTATTTTCATCAAACAATCACATTTTACATGTTGGTAAAGACAGTATAGCTGGCAAAATTCTTACTCTTAATAGACACGTAAGGCGGATGTAAGCTTCCCCTGATAACCACTATGGAATGTAAACTATCGCAAGCTGCCTCAGCCTTATTTCTAAGAGAGTGACTCATCAACTTATTCTACTGAAAAGCTCAGGTGAAATTCCTAGTTCAATAGAAAAAAGAGAAAATGTACAATAGGTCAGTAGAGATGTTTCAGTGGTCAGGAGCCAGTTTCCACCAAGGAGCCGTGGGGTTTGGTGCCTTCTCCCCTTAGGCATTCTCGGTTTCCTTTAGCCCATGCAACCAGAGCTCTCCAGAAAGGAATCCAGCAGTTTCTCTGGTTTCCATCAGCCAAAAGCTTCAATGGGGATTCACCAAAGAACAGCTGGGGAATCCTGTCCTCTGTTGAAAGAGTGGCACTGGCTCTAAGAGTATTTACTAGCTGGCAGAGTAACCACTGTTTGTCCAAGTTCTCTAAGGGATAGTTAAAAGCCTGAACAAGATCACTTAGCATTTTATAGTAAAGGCTTTAAAGTCTATAACTTGTCTCTTATGTACCTAAATGATAACAAGACTGAGGAAAAAAGATTGAGTCCTCTCTCACACTGCATGTGTATTGGTTCCATAAATATGCTGCTTTTGGACCTAGAAGTCGGTTCTCTCCACTGTGCCTCAGGTTCAGGCTCCCGAGGGACACCAGCCCAGAACTCTAAGCTGGGACCTGGATTTTATATGTGTCCTCCTAGATGGGCATAGTCCTCTTTGTCTCGTTTGACCCAGAGACCAGGTATGGGTCCTTTTTTAAAAATGACTTTCCTGTCTTAAGCATTAAGAAACGCTCATTTTCTAAGGGCTTCTCTTAAGTAGAATAGTCAGTTTTCCTAATTTTGCATGCCTCTAAAAAGGAGAGTAGAAAGAGGTGGGAAAATTAGGAGCAAAGTGCAAAGAAGGAAACTGAAGCAGATCAGGCCTGACATTCCGTCTAGCATGTAGAGTGGGATCTGAACCAGCCTATCCCAGTGAAACCTGTCCTCCAAGTCTTCAAGAACGGTTGCCAACTTAATGTCACTTAAGTGGCAAAAGGAGTCCCTTGTTTCATATACAGGCATGTATATTTCCTAAGTCTGAGCTATATTTAAAGGTCTCATTTTACCATTTACATGAAATCCACTAGGAGTCTTACTAAAGCCACTCCGTCCTAGTGCTATTGTATAAATTCAAGCAAGGAATAGGAGTCCATTTAGCATCTGGTTCAAATGCAATATATACAAGTACACAACAGTCATAAAAGGTCCCATTAAAGAAATATCATAACCTTATATCATTTCCATGTTTTAACTTAGATTTACCAACACTTTAGCAAAACCATATGAGACAAATCATAAGCAATTGTAAGCAATTTTAACAGTACTATGAAACAAAACTATGTGAGGCAAAACATGAACAATGATGAGCAATGGGCAAAGACATATAAACGTTTGAAACATAAAAATTTGTTCACTAAGCAAGTCCCAATGCAGAATTTATAAAAGAAAAGCAAACTCATACCTCCATAGAATGATCTCGGTGGGACCTCCAAAATGATACAGGGAAGGAAAACTTCCAACATGACCTACAGGAGTTCATGTTCTCTAAAACTAAAGAATGGAAGAAAGGGAGGTTGAGGGTAAAACTTTATTGAAAAGAAAAGGTTCTGTCAGAGAGGGACAGAAGGGGGACTGTCTGGCGCAGAAAGGAAAACTCAGACACACCTTGCCTTCTTTGTAGAAGGGGAGATCTCGCTTTATTGCGGAAGCACAGCAGCTTATATAGTATAGCTAAGCCAATCATCAGCAGTCACATACTAGCATACAGCCAATCCCGCTCTGTTGCCAGGCAGCCATTTTATTCTGTCCAAACGGAAAGGTAGGGCCACACTCTACTTCCTGTTATTCCAAACATGCCAAGGCGGAACCCACAAGGAACGCCAAGCCGTTACCCAAAATACCAAGCCGTTGCTTGCACCGCTCCCAACAGGGGACCCCAAGTGGGTAGCCCAGGAAGCTGTCTCTTTCTGGGTATTTTTATAGAGCAAGACCATGTGGGACTAAGGTAGAGAAGAAGGAGTCTCACTTGGGTGGATATGGGGTGAGACAAAACTATGGTCAACCAATGGGACTACAAGCACCACTGCTCAGGTAAAGTTGATTAGGCCCAGGACTAAATGGGGAAGCGAGTCCCGTAGTACATGGGCATGAATACAGGACAGGGTCTCTTCCCATAGGGCCTTGGGCTAGTGACTCACTTGGGTCTTTTCAGGTGATCACTACCTATTTAGAGTGTCAATCCCAGGTGTTACTCTTAGCATTTGGCCTTTAGGTCTGGTTCACAGCAGGAGCCTCCCTCACTCCCAGTGTTGCAGACATCTTGTCTCCTGTATTATCTCTTTTGAGAGCCTGACCCTGTCTGGCTGTATATAAGTTTTCTAGTTAACTGAGCTGACTATAACACTGGAACCCCTAAATCTACGTCTTTCAATGTTCGGTGAAGTTCTAACATTTCATTGTTGAATTTATGTCTAGTTCATCCATTCACGGCAGTGTGTTACTGAGGTGCCCCATCAGAACTGTACGAGTATTTACTTGATTTTCATGTTTATTAATACTTGTTTTATATAGTTGTTTGCACTGGTATTTGGTGCGTATGTCCTTCCTGTTATTATTTCTTCCCTTAGCTTTTTCCCTTCATAAGGATATAGTGAGCTTTTTGTGTCTCAATCAGTATGGCTTGAAATCCACATTGTCTGAAAATTGAAAAGCTATCCCCAAAGTTCCAGATCCCGGTGGCATGAAGTATCATTTTCCACCCTTTGAGTTTCAGAGTATGAATTTGTTTTTGAGTTCTATGTGTCTGTCATATGCAGTGTATTGTTGGATGTTGCTTCTTGACCTCTTCTGCCAGTGTGCTTCTTTCGCTTTGTGAATTGATACCATTAACATTAGTGATAATAACTTATAGGCACTGAATTATGCTTGCCATGTTATTTTCCTGTTATTGGGTCCATTTACTCCTGCTTTGTGTGATTGTTCACATTGCCGAATGGATCCATTCTCTTGGACTTCATGAGTGCTTTTCATCTCAATCTAGAATGTCCTTCAGTCCATGTGGGAGTTCTGGGTTTGTGGACATGAATTATCTGGGTTTTTTTTTTGTCAAAGACCTACCCTACTTCATCAATTTTGAAAGATCATGTTGCAGAGTACATCAATCTGGGTTGGTTTTTCAGGGCTGGAAATACTTCACTCCAAGGTCTCTATGACTTGAAGGTTGATATGAGAACTTGGCTGTGATCTGATGGGCCTTCATGGGTGATTTGCTTCTTTCTAGAAAAGCTTTTAATGCTGGGTTCTTATGTTCAATCTCTGTTTACAAAGTGCAGGAATCCACAGTACAGTTGCTCTGCCTACACACAACTTTACTTTTTCCATCACCACCTGGCCCAACCTGGTGTAATCAGAAGAATCACACAAACACACAGTTTCAGTCTGAGACAACATATGACAATTTCAGAAGGAAAATCGCAGGTGGGCCAAGAAGCAGGTGTACATGCTTAGTGGCAGGAGGACACAGCAGGCTGCGGGAAGGATTTTTTGTGTGTGTGGCCAACTCAGCCCACTGTGGAGGCGGGGCTGGCCAGCATGTGGCACAGGAAATTGAACTGTGGTGCCTGCTCGCCTGCCTATGCTTGCCTAAGCAGGTGCTTTACACCACTGTGCTATCTCACTGGCCCAAGGCTTGGTGTTTGAGCTGAATGTGTGAACAAAGTTGAGCTGGTGGGAAAACACAAAACCGGTTTAGAGACCACACGGCCTAGGCATAGCCCCAGGCCAAATGGGGAAGCAGGAGGAGGCTGGAGCCTTGGTGTCTGCCAGTGTTGCAAAAGCTGTCCCTTCCCAAGTGGTGGGCTAGGTCCTAGGGCTGTGGGATTCAGCAACTTCTAAAAAGGAGGTGATTTTTCAATTTAGCATGGAATAGGGGGCAGCTTCTCCTGACTTTAGGACCAAGCTGATGCTTTGCATTTAACAAGCTATTTCACGTCACAGTAGCCCTGGGAAGATGGTGCTCTCAAATAGAAATAGACACACAGGGTGCTCTCTCTTCTATGCGGCTGTTCTGTGCTGAAAACTGGAGCAGATTCAGATGCATTAACCAAAGCTCAGAGGTGGCTGTGGCTCATACATCCATAGGGGTGGGGACTGGTGACAGGATTTCTCCTATTATTACACTCTCCTTAGACAGCCCTGAAACTGCTGGGGCACGTGTGTTGTAGTGTTGGGAAAGACTCACGGGCGCCATCTGTAAAGACACACGGACACTTACTGTAAGCAAAGCAAGGGCTAGAAGGAAAAGGCTGCTGCCCTGCCTTTGGTCTTTATATCTTGAGTCTCAGCCTTTGGGCTACTTTAGGTGAACATAACAAGGTCCCATCGTATGTGTCCAAGACTAATGTTGAGGCTATACTATATGTGGGAACCTGCTAGGCATCTGGCAGCAAGGACACAAAAACAGGGAGTCCTTGAGTACCAAGTGTTCTTGGTTACACTCTGTTGTATGTCGTGGGTCAGTGCTGAAAGAAACAACGAGAACCCCGATGAATACAGCTTCAGAGGTCTCACTGAGATCAGTGTCTCTCCAAGTGAGCACAGAGCCTCCACAGCATCTCGTGTTTGAGGGTTAAAGACAGATGAAGGAATGTGTGTAACTCCTTTTGTGAATACAAGCTACTCTCTCTATAGACCTGAGCACTTATCTAACTCTAAGCTTACACAGTGCCAGCCATTAACACCCCAAGCAAGAGAGGAGACAACAGACGGAGCACCAGCAGGAGAAGCTGCTATCTGCAGCCTTGAATCCCAGTTTTCCGGAATTTGTGAGACACCAGCTCTCCTCAGGCTCTGTTTATTGCTCCCTGCTCCCTCAGGACGTGGGCCTTTGTCTCATGTCTATAGCTGTCGCTGCCCTGCTTTCTTTTTCCTTATCCCACATGATCAGCAGGTTATTTAGCAAGCCTCTATGCGAACACTTTCTTATCCCAACGGTGTAGCATTAAGTAGATGGGCTTGCGGAAATTCATTATTCTTCTAGCAAGGATGCTGAGGGCAAGGTAAGAGAGCACATCCTGGTGGACCGTGTGTGTGTGTGTGTGTGTGTGCCATGCTATAGTTGTCCTCTCTTGTACAACGCCTCTTTTAACTGTCATAGCACCCTATTCTGTATGTAGTTTCCTCCTGAAACCAGCCCCAAGAAAGGCTATCTTGTCCCAGATGGTGTTTTTTTTTTTTTTTTTTTTTTTTGGTCTCGAGATACTGGACATTGAGTTCAGGAGCCTGCACTTGCCAGGTGGGTGCTTATTCTACTGAGCTATCTTGCTGACCTATTGTCCAAAATCTGTATACGTCATCAAGCTATATTTAAAAGCACATGTTGCCTGTTTTGTCACTTTTTTTTTACCCAGTTGGCCTTTCATAGAAGATGAATTTTTTAGGGCCAGGGATATAGCTCAGTGCCATGTAGCTGAGTTCAATCCCTGGAACCACCAAAAATAAAAAGTGAATTTGGAGCTGGGGAGATGGCTCAGTGGAAGAAGCGCTTCCTTGGCAAGCACAAGGGCCTGAGTTCAATGCCTGGTTGTACCCCCATCCTGCCAAAACAAAAAAGAAAGAAAATGATTTCTTTTAAAAACTGAGTTTGGGCTGCTAGAGATGGGACATGAGCATTGCCAGCAGCACCAGAAGGAGAAAGGAGAGTTTACCCTTCGTTGTGGTGCTCGGTGCTGCTATTAGTTGCTTGGCGAGTGTGTTTAGTCCTCCCAGCAGTGACAGCTCCTGATTTCTGGGAATGACTCAGATGTGGTTGCTGGCCCGGTGGTCTGGGCTCTCATCCTGGCCCAGTGTTCACATTACAAGGCACGAAATAGGTAAGATAACGCTGACTTGGTAGGTAGGTAACAGATTGGACCAGGGAACCTGGAAGGTGAAGCTGGTCAACAAAGACAGGAAGTAGTCTTAGGAACCTGAGCAATGGCTGGTCACTTGGCAGTGGTACCCGTTCCCTCCCGTCCTCCTCCCTGCTACCTCACCCCTTGATATGTTAGGATTTCCCTCAAGACATTTTTAGTGTGTTTCCTTATACCTTTCAGTGGCTGTTTCTAGGAAGGAAGCAACCACTAAGAGTTGACAGAAGAGAGTGATGCGAGTCTTCCCTCTCTTCTTCCCACTGGCATCCTTGGCAAGGTAAAGGTCACAGCAGTGCTACTGCTTAGAAAGTGGCCCCTGCCCCACCCTGTTGAAGGGTTGTAGCTGTTCTGCAGCCACGAAGATGCAGCAGACAGGAGAAGAAAAGGCAATTCTCCTCATTCAAGGTGCTGCTCCTGGACCAGAGCAGCACCTGGCCTCCTCATTGCTCACTGGGAGGATGGTGGTGGCTTGCAAGCATGTGTGTTCAGGCAGCTGGGACAGACGTCTGGCTCCAGACCTTGGTTGGAGACATCCCCAGGCAAAGGAAGGAAAGCAATGATACCTGAGTGATTACTAAGGGTTGCTGTGTCAGTCGGCTTCCCATCACTGCAGGAAGCACCTGGGACTGTCAGTTCGTAAGAGGAAAGGTTTATTTTGGCTGGTGGTTTTGGTACATGCTCAGCAGGTCCCTGCTGCACTTGGGCCTGAGATGAATCAGGGCATCACAGTGGGTGTGTGTGACAGAGGGAACTGCTGGCCTCATGGGGGCCTGGAAGCAGAGACAAGAAGGGGCTGAGATTGCAATATCCCGAGGACACAACTGACTTCCTTTCAGTTTGTTCCACTCCTGAAGGTTTCAGCACTTCCTAAACCTGAATAAAAGTGGAGACTGAGCCTCTAGCATATGAGCCTTTTGGTGGCATTGAAGGGCCAAACAGCAGCTATTGGACACAAGCATTTACAAACTTGGTGTCTACCCCAGACACTTCAGGAATGTGCCACACAGAGGAGAGGCTGAGTGTGAATGCTAGGTGAGTGCCGAGGGGCTGCACTAGGCCACACTGCCAGGGCCAAGGGGCTACTCTAGATGACACTGCAAGGGCTGAGGGACTACTCTAGGTGACACTGCAAAGGCTGGGGGTCCATGCTAGGTAACATCATGATGCCGAGGGGCCACGCTAGGCGACACTGTGAGGACCAAGGGGCTAGTTACCAAAGAAGTCCTTCCTGGAAGCTTTGGGAGCCACGTGAGAACAGGTTGTGGTGTGAATTTCTTTCCCTAGCAGTAGGGGAAAGACAAGGCCCTGGTCAACCCTGTTAAATTTTTGTTAGGTTCTTCCTACCACCTTGGTTTTTAGCCTATCCAGGCCTGTTGCCACATTGGAGAATTGTGCAAAGACATGGAAACTGTTGTCATGTTGATGTCTTAGGCTTAGGCTGGGTTGAGTTTGAGGCAAACCACCAATGTGGCTTCTCTCTGGAAATTTTAGGGGTTTTTTTTGTTTTGTTTTGTTTTGTTTGGTATTGGTAATTGAACTCAGGACCTTGCACTTGCCAGGCAGGTGCTCATGGAACTGCGCTGTCTCCCCAGGTGTGGAACATTCTTAAAGTGCTCAGTGTTTTCAGGATGTTTAAGCCTAAACAGAGCTATGGCATTCACTTCATAAACCCCGATGAATGCGGAGGCAGCAGCAGTGCACATAGGTCTGAGAACTCTGGCTAGGTCGTTGTTCAGCTCAGTCTCCCAGGTCCAGTGGAATTCAGCTTGGTGGAGAGCAGAGGAAAAGGCAGCGCAGAGGCATGTGTTGTGAGCAGAGCGAAGCGGATATTTGAAGGCAGGGACTGTTGATTGCTGAATTTTATACTCTCAGCATAAATGTAGGGTCTGATAACTATGGAGTTCTTTACAAGTATTTATTGAATTGCATGATAGTTTTTTGTTTTGTTTTGTTTTGTTTTGTATTTTAGGGAAGGGTCTCACTACTAGATTGGACTCCTAGTGATCTGTCTATTTACAGACTTCCAAGTGGTGGGATTACATGTGTGCCCCACCATGCCCTGTCTCAGTTTGCCATCTCATGAGCCCCAGGGGAAGGGAAGGCACTGCAAATCCGGAGACAGAACCCCCAGCCTTTGTGGCTTTTTGCAACCTCTTTAGTCCACTAAGTTATGTGGCCTGCCCGAGATAGGTTTTTGTTTTACTTTTTTTAATGTATTTCATATAGGGTCTACAGGGTCTCATTACACAGACTGGACCAGGATCTTGCACTTGCCAGGCAGGTGCTCATGGCATGAGCCACCTACCCCAGAGCCCCTCAGACCTAAGTGAATTGCTGCTACCTCTGAAAGCTGGCTTCACATTTATCTGTGTGACCCTTCCTGTGTTTCAGCATCCCAAGTGCTGGGGTACACGTATGTGTCACCATGCCCAATCTCAATTGTGGCGTGATCACGCACCGGGGTAGGGCCAGCACAGCACGCTAGGGATGCAACATCTGGCACTAGCATCTGTCTAGGCAGGTGCTTTAATCTGCTGAACCATCTGGCCGGAACTTGTATGATTTTCTTGGAAAAATAGAATTCCTGGCCCAAAGTTAAGAACAATTTTATGTTTATTGATGTATCAAACTGCTTTCAGAAGGACAGTGTTCAGTGATTAGATCATTATCTCTTTTATTTTCAGGTGGGCAAACTGCGCTGCAGAGAGAGCAAATGACATGCCAAAGTTCACCAAGGTAATGGCGACTTCTCTAGGAATAAACCCCCATCCAAGACCCTTAGTCTCTTGTTGTTTCTGCAACCCTACCTGAGCCCCCTTAACTGGTGGAAATGAAAATGAAGCTTCGTGGTGCCGTGGTGCTGTCGCCCAGACTTCAGGGGCTTGTGGGCCGCCTGCGAGTGTCTGCGCAGCTCCTCCAGCGCGCGGGCTACTCACTTCCTGCTTCCCCCTAGCCTGATTCTGAAAACAGGCTCTTCCTGTAGGACACCATCTGTGAAGTTACAGGTTAGACGTATGCTTGGAGTTTTTTTCTGATTTCAGAAGACAATTAAATTTCACTATAAAAGTAGAGCGTGCAGGCCAGCAAATAGCTCAACAGATTAAAGGGCCTGCTTAGCAGACAAGTGGCCATGGTTGAGTCCGTGGCATGTGGGGCCGACCATGCCCTTGGGTTGCAGATGTGGTGGTTGAGACTGGTCGTGGGGGCGCACGCCTGTAATCCCAGCTCTCGGGTCGTGGGGGCGCACGCCTGTAATCCCAGCTCTCGGGAGGCTGACACAGGTGGATCGCTACTAGTCCCATCTCTGTAGTGAGACCCTGTAGTCCCTGTACTAAAATACAAAAAAAGAAAGAAAGAAAGCAGAGCATGTAAATTTATGTTCCATCTGAAATAGCTTTTGGGAACCTCTGACACAGAGGAATAAACAAGGGTTTATATCTAGGTGGATCGGCATGAACCACTGGGTCTGTCACCTAATTACATAGTCTTAGACAAGGCAGTGCTCTCAGTTCTTGGTTCCCCGGTTTGTTTGTTTTGAGGCGGGGGCTTGCACTTGTGTTCTACATTGGCCCTGAGCTCATGATGTAGCCCAGGCTGGTGTCATACCACTGTGCTGGGAGTACAGGCATGCGCCACCACGCCTGGAATTCCCTGATTGTAAAATGAGTCTAGGAATAGCCACTTGCAGAGTTGTGAGGATTCACTGTGACAGTGTGAGGGCCCGATGCCCAGACAGCTATTCAGTACATGTTGATCATTATTGTGGGTGTTACTGTGGGTGTCTAGTTATTGTCACAGTAACTGTGCTGGAATACAGGCTATAGGCTTGTGGTTTTCTGCTGACATATATATTAGTTCTGTTTGTGAGGATTTCTGGTACATCCACATTATTTTGTCCCCTTTTTTTCTTTTTCTTTTTTTTTTGTATTTTAGGAAATGGTCTACATGGTGTTCAGGGTCTCACTACTAGATCAGACTCTAGTGATCCTCCTATTTACAGCCTCCCAAGAGCTGGCATTACAGGTGTGTGCCACCAGGCCCGGTCTCAATTGCCATCTCAGAGAGACCTGGGAGCAGGGCTGACAGGCAGGCCTGGGGGATCGAACCCCTGGCCCCTGTGCCTGCTTGTAGGTGCTTTAATCCACTGAGCTATTTGGCTGGCCCTTTCTTTTGTTCTTTTTGAGACAGTCTTGCTATGCACTTCAGGTTGACCTTGACCTCACTTTGTAGTCCAGGCTGGCCTCCATCTCACAATGTTCCTCCTGCCTCAGCTGGGATTATAGGCACGTGCCACCAAGCCTGGTGTGAATCTGGACTTCCCAGTTTTATCACGTACTTGCTTTGTGAGTTTGGACAATGGATTAACTTCTCAATTCCCTAATATACCTCTACAGCATGGCTCCTGGCCCAGGTGTGTGTCTGTTAGTTTCTAGCTCTGCTCCACTAGAGGGCCTCGGAGTGATGGCACTGGGCTCTAGAAGCAAAGGGCGCCTGTGCTTGGCAGATGCCAGCCTGCACCTGAGGAACGAGGGCTCCCTGGAGAAATGGCTCGCACCAGGGCGGGAACAGCAAAACACAAGCTGAGGCTGGAACATCTTCTAGTGTCAGGAAATAAGGAACTGCTCAAACAATGATGAGGATATTACACAGAAGCCAAGAGCTGGAGGAACTCCCAGGGGCCGACTTAGGGACAACAGGAGCAGCGCGGCAGATACCGGCAGCAATGGATTACAGCTCACGCCTATGTACGAGTCCATGTTGACCTAAATAACCGAATAAATAATGGAGGAGGAAGAAGAGCGCTTTTATAGTAAAATTCCAGGTAAACGTAGAAGGAATGATGGAATTAGAAATGTCAGTGTTTGGCAAATGCCACAGTAATAATAACTGTTGTTAGCAAGAATCATGTATAAATTCTGAAACTTGATGGGTAGCTGGGCATGTTACATGCTGCTGTAGTGACAAAGCTCAAGAGGCTGAGGTAGGAAGACTGCTGTGAGTTCAAAGCCAGCCTGGGCTACATAGGGAGATCTTGTCTCAAAAAAAAAGAATTAAAACAATATATTTGGTACAGAGCCTTGCTATGCAGCTCAGACTCATAGTGATGCTTCTGTTTTTAACCTCCCAGTGTGTGCCACTTCTTGTGGTCTCTGGGGCTGGCTCAGTGTGCCACGGGGTCAGGTGGTTAACCTGCAGTCCCTCAGCTTGCCTAAGCAAGTGTTCAGTCTGCTGAGCTATCCCTTGTGCCCTAAGGAAAGAAATATTAATGGGTAAAAGGATAAGTACAATATTTGCAGAGTGTTGGTCTGTGTCTCCTTGCCTGGGAGTGGTGGTGCACCATCCTGCCACTGGGGAGGTTGAGGCAGGAGAACTGCTGCGAGCTTGAGGCTAGGCTGGGCTCCCTAGTGAGTTCAAGGCCAGCCTGAACCAAGGCCAGAAAGATCTTGAAAAAACAAAAAAACACAACACAACTCCCCGACCCCCCCCAAGCTCCCAAACAAAGAAACAAATGAGCGAAGTATCGCTCCACAGATCCTTAACAATTACAAGGAGAAAAATACAGTTGTAACTTCACAGCTGTCACCGTAGCTAGCAATATTGGAATGTTTGTGAATGAGTTACCCTTTGTGCCAATGCCGATTTCTTGATTTTGATAATCTGGTTATAGTTACATAAGAGCATTTAAAACAAACCACATGAATGATATACTGGAACTCTGTTTCTTACAACATTTCTGAAGGTATGAAAAGTAAAAAGTTAAATATATGAAAATAGACCCTGTAGCTCCTGTAGTGCATACATAAAAGAATTTAAAAAGTATGAAAGTAGATTTCTCTGAGGACAAAATGGGACCACAATAGGGGTGTGGAATGCTTACAACAATACCTGAAACGTAAGATACCTTAACACATGTCAACTCTTATTGGTAGTAACTTTATAATTAAATGATATTATAAATAGTAAATAAGCCGGGCGTGGTGGCACAGGCCTGTAATCCCAGCACTTAGGAGGCTGAGGCAGGAGGATTATTGTGAGTTCGAGACCAGCCTGAGCTACAAAGTGAGCTTAAGGCCAGCCTGAACTGCATAGTGAGACCCTGTCTCAAAAAGACAAATAAAAATAAAAATAAATAAAAATAAATAAATAAATAGTAAATAATCTAGTACGGTAAGTAACTGATTTCCTAATGTTCACATATATTCTCAATTGTTTATGTTTACCACTTCCTTTATGAAAAGAATATTGTATTGAGCAAGGATGAGATTATTTCTAGGGCTAAAGATCATATTTTATGCTGAGAATCCTTTGGGGGGTGTCATTTCCTCTAATCACTAACTGGCTCCAATTTAGGCTGGGAAACAAGGCGGGATTTCCTGCTGCCCTTTCCACGGCATTTGTGATAGCGCCACCTAGTGACATGCTTTTAGCTTCTTCATAAATTGCATGTTGTTCCTTTATTGAGTACCTGTAGAGGCACGTTATTAATCATTTAATCATCACAAGTCTATGTGTCAAATTAGTATTTTATTCAGGTCTAAGGTGATAAAACAGCTTCAAAAAAATGAAGTGACCTGGTTTCCACAGTGAGTGATGTCAGGGCTTGGGTCGAGAGCCCCTAGCTTGGGGCTGAATCTAAATGTGTAGCTCAACTTGAGAACTGTTACAGAGCAGTGATTCATTTTATTTTATTGACCCAGGGTCTTCCTACACAGTATAGACTCAGTGATCCTCCTGTCTCAGCCTCCCCAGTGCATGTTTAGTTGTAGGACAGGCAAGGCATGTGGTACTGGGAATCGAACCCAGGTCCTTATGCTTGCTAGGCAGGCACTTAGACTGCCAATCTATCTCTTTGGCCCTGAGTGACAGTTTGTAACCTGTATCTAGGCTTATATGTCGAACAGTGAATGAAAGCTCAACCCACTACAAGAGTAAACCTTGCGGGTCAGTGGTTCTCTGTACGCAGGGAGCCCGGTGCAGAGGCTCCGCTCGCCCATCACCGTGTCCACGCTGACATTTCTTCTGGGATCCCTCAGTCTGTTCATCTCTGCTCCCCTGGGGCACTGGCCAGAAGGGTTTTCACTCTGGTTTCTCCTTTTTGGTCTTGGGTGAAACTGTCTCACAGGAAAGGGCTTTGGGCCTTTCAGGTTCATTGATATTAGCCAATATTGAAGCAAATTAACCGAGACTTTTCTTTGGCAACTATCGACAACTTCCCCTGGCTCATCTTGGAAACTATTTGTGTGGAGAGTCTCTCTGACTTGCAGAAGGCCCCACCAGAGAGGGTCAAGGGGACAGGATTAAAGAGCAGCGCTGTCCTTAGTTATTTGCTCTGCCCATCCTACCGCGCACTTGGCAGACACTCAGAAATGTGTGCTAATCCTTCCATATTTCAGGTTGCTCTGACAACAGTCATTTCTTCACACTTTGTTAAACCCTGGATTGCCCAATGTGTGCCTGGTATTTGCTGGATGG
>PVKA01044223.1:0-16302 GCA_004027165.1 Ctenomys sociabilis | reverse complement strand
AGAGATCAAGAAAAATAAAAGACACAAATAATTCCTGAAAAATGATTAAATAATTGCAGATAGGGCAGACACTAAAATATTTGGAGTATATTATTTATTTATTTATTTATTTATTTATTTTTGGTGGAACCAGGGATTGAACTCAGGCCCTTGGGCTTGCCAGGCAAGCACTTATTCTATTGAGCCATCTCCCCAGCCCCTGGAGTACATATTTTTTTAAAAAATGTAGTGGGCCAGGGAGATAGCTCAGTGGACTAAAGCACCTGCTTAGGCTAGCTTAGGGAAGCCCAGGGACCGCAGTTCATTCTCCGCACCACATTCTATACCAGCCCCTCCCCTAAGATGGGCTGAACGAGTCCAGGGCACAGTGGTGCATGCCTGCAATCCCAGCTCTGGGGAGGCTGAAAACTGGAGCATCACGATGAGTCCAAGCTGCACAGTGAGACTGCGTAACAGCCAAATACATTTAAAAAAGTACTGCTTGTAGTTTTGAAACTTTACCAAACAAATCACTAGAAAAGTATCACTCACTAAAATAAGTATTAGTTATCTTTTCTTCCCCCGGCCCCATGGAACCGGAGATTGAACTCAGGCCCTTGCATTTGCCAGGCAAGTGCTTATTCTTCTGAGCCATCTCCCCTGCCCCCCTCAAGTATCACTTATTATCACCACTGGCAGTGGGGGCGCCATGCCTGTAATCCAAGCCCTCAGGAGCCTGAGGCCACAAGCTTGAGGCCAAGCTATACTACATGGTGAGACCCTGTCTCAAGAAACCAAAACTAAAAACAACAGTCCACAGTGCCTGCCAGCGAAGCTGGATGCTGGGCGGGATTGTGTGGGCTGGGTGTTGCACAGGTCTGGAGGTCAGGGTGACCTTTAGCTATTGGGGCTTTGATATTTTGATGGAGCCACCCTAGCTTTGTCTGGTTTCTCCATTCTTTGGCCCATGGCTTCCAGACCCACTTCCATATGTCTCTCTGCCTCCTGTCTGTGCCCCAACCCCAGTCCCAGAGACAGGGTAAGAAAGCACCAGGATAGGTCAGTCTCCTTTATGAACACAAATGCAAAATTATAAAATGGTAATGGAAAGAATTTAGCATTGTGTCTAAAAAGATTGCACCGTGGCTGGCCAAATAGCTCAGCGGATTAAAGTACCTGCAAGCAGGTGCAGGGGCCCAGAATTCCATCCTGGGCCAGCTGTGCAGGCCCCGCCCCAGGGGCATGCTGAGAAGGTGATTGAGACTGGGCATGGTGGTGCACATCTGTAATCTCAGCTCTTGGCTGAGAAACTCTAAGTCAGTACAGAATATGAAGAAGAAAAAAAATTAAAAAATAGGAATGAACATTTACATATATTTACATAGATATTTAGAAATCCATCCGTATACAGAGTAGTAGCACTGTAGCAGGACTGTCTTGTGACTTTTTTTTGTCTTGGCAGGCTGTAAACAGGTGGATCACTATGAGTCCTGTCTAATAGTAAGACCCTAAACACCCTGTAAACCCTTCCCTAAAATAAAAAATAAAAAGGATTGCAACAGAAACACTGAAAAATGTCACCCAGGACTTGGAGGCATTTATTTAACATTAGGGGGCACTCACTAGGATCATTCCTAAAATATCAGGCCCTGAACAATGGTAGGCTAGCATTTTTACAGGGTCTGTAAGTACAGCAGCAGAGTAGCTGGCTGTCTCTGATTGGTTCTGGTATGCATCACAGTGACTAGCTGTTTCTAAGAAACAGAAATAACAGGAACTATAACAGAAACTGAAGTAAACTGGGGGTTCCTTGGAGATAGTCTTACTATGTAGTTTAGGCTGGGTTTGGATTCACAACAATCCGCCTGCCTCCCAAGCCAGGCCTGGTATTTTCTTAATTTTTGAGACAAGGTCTTGCTGTGTAGTCCAAGATAGTTTTGAACTCAATATGTAGCCCAAACTGTCCTTGAACTCACAGCACTCCTGCCTCAGCCTCGCAAGTGCTTGAATTATAAACGTGAATCACCATACCCAGCTATAGTTCTTAATATTAATCTTAACACAAAGATCATGATCATGCCAATAGATAATTGAGAAGCTGTTTCACAATATTTGGCATTCATGTACAAGAAAATCTAGTATCACGGCACGACAGCACATGTCAGCATTCAGAAGCTGAGGCAGGAGGATTGCAATCCAGTTCAAGGTCAGCTTGGACTACAAAGCAAGGCACTGTCTCAACAAAACAAAGCAAATCAAAACAAACAAATACCAGAAGAAAGTACTATGATACCATTGGGTTTTTTTTTTAATTTTTTTTTAATTTTTATTTTTTTCAGGTTGCTGCTGCCTTTCTTTTCTTTTTTTTTTTTTTAGGCGTAACATGGAACATGTATTTTCCATCAAATATTGAGATACTAAACTATAAGTCAGTCCAGAATATGAAGAAGAAAAAAAATTAAAAAATAGGAATGAACACTTACATATATTTACATAGATATTTAGAAATCCGTCTGTATACAGAGTAGTAGCACTGTAGCAGGACTGTCTTGTGACTTTTTTTGTCTTATTTTTCATTTACTACCCTTTAAAATAGGGCTGTATAGTAATAGCTGGTATGTCATGACAAGAAGTACATATTTAGAAGACCAGAATAGCAGGCATTTGGAGTATGACCCTTCTATTACACTTTGTTAAATTCAGTGCAGTTGCTTGGTTCACAGGTATCAGCATACATAGTTAGTCGGGGTGAGAATCCTACCATTGAACTGCTAGTTTCAAAAATCTCCTGATGTTTCTCAGGTTCATTGTCTTACCCATCCAGTGTGTATAAGTGAATGGTCTTGCCTCTGTCTTGTTTCTCAACATTTCTCCTTGCCCTCTCCTCATTGTCCAATCCTAAAGTTCTTCCTTTCCTTTTAATTGTGTTATACATTTCTATTTGCAATTCTTCTTTTGAGTTATACTAGGGAGACTATATCATATCTGCACATGTGGGTCTGGTTTATTTTGCTTATAAGTATGTCTTCAAATGGCATCCACTTAAATATGTAGGCTTCAAGTTTATCATTCTTTACAGCTGAGTAATACTCTGTTGTATAAAAATACCATATCTTTTACAAGCATTCCTCATGTGACGGGCATCTTGGTTGTTTCCAAGATTTTGCTATCACAAATTGTGCTGCTATAAACATAGGTACACATATGTCACTATGATATGATGTTTTCAGTTCCTTCAGGAAAATTCCCAGTAGGGGTATATCTGGGTTGAATGGGATTTCCAGTCCTAGTTTCTTAAGGAGTCTCCACACTGATTTCCATAATGGTTGCATCAGTCTACATTCCCACCAGCAGTGAGGAAGGGTTCCCTTTTCCCCACAACCTCTCCAGCATTTGTTGTTGGTTGATTTGTTTGTGATAGCCATTCTTTCTGGGGTGATACGGTATCTCAGTGCTGTTTTAATTTGCATTTCATGGATGGCTAGAGATATGGAGCATTTTTTCATATATTTATTCACTTCTTTAATTTCATCCTCTGAGAAATGTGTGTTCATCTCAGATGCCCATTTCCGGATTGGGTCTTTAGACTTAGGAGCCCTGATATTTTTTAGTTCTTTATAAATTCTAGAGAGCAGACCTTTGTCTGAGTGCTTATGAGTTAGGATTTTTTCAAAATTTGTGGGTTGTCTTTTCACTTTGCTGGTAATTTCTTTTGACGTGCAAAAACTTTTCAATAGCAGGTGGTCCCAGTTGTTAATTCTTTCAAGTGTTTTCTGTGCAAATACATGTTTGTTCATGAATTCTTTGCCTACCCCTATGTCTTCAAGAGTTTCTCCTACTTTCTCTTCCAGGAGATTGAGTGTCTCTGATTAAATGTTAAGATCTTTAATCCATTTTGACTTTAGCTTAGTGAATGGTGATAGAACTAGGTCAAGTTTTAGTTTTCAACATGTGGAGAGCCAATTTTTCCAGCACCATTTGTTAAAGAGGCTATCTTTTTTCCAGTAAGCATGTTTGGCCCCTTTGTTGAAGATCAAGTAGTGGAGTGTGTTCATAGAGGCCTCTGCATCTTCTAGTCTATTCCATTGGTCCTTGGGTCTATTTTGTTGCCAATACCATGTTGATTTTATCACAGTAGCTTTGTAGTATAATTTCAAGTCAGGAATTGTAATGCCTCCTGACTGTGTTTGTTGGCCAGGATTGCCTTTGCTATTCTAGGTCTTTTCTGGTTCCAAATAAATTGTAAGAATGATTTGTCTACGTCTGGGAGGTATTTTGTTGGTAGTTTGATTGGGATTGCATTGAATCTGGACAACAATTTCGGGAGTATGGCCATCTTCATGATGTTGGTTCTTCCTAACCTGGAGCAAGGTATATCTTTCCATTTTCTGAAATCCTCTATGATCTCTTTTTTTCAGAGTACTATAATTTTCCCTGAAAAGACCTTTAACTTCTTTAGTTAGATGAATTCCAAGGTATTTCATTTTCCTCAGTGCTACTGTAAAAGGTATTATTTCTATAGTTTCCCTCTCCGTGTTTGTTATCTGTGTATGATACCATTGTTGACTGAACTTTTACCCAGAAAAATGTAAACTCTGGTATTATTAACAGCCCAATTTAAAGGTTCTAAACCATACAAAAAGCAAGGGAGTGATTAACCCCAAAGCTGGGGTACAACCGCCAGGCACAGAGGTACATGCCTAAAGCTCCAGCTACTTGAGAGGCTAAGGCAAGAAGATTGCCTGACTTCACATGTTTGAGATGAGCCTAAGCAACATAACAAAACTCTGGCTCAAAACAAAGAAACCTCTTAATATGTGTATTAAAGAGAATCATACTGAAAATATAAACCATTCAGAAATGCATAGCATTAGACAATCTTGTTTTCTTTTCTGGTACTGATGCTGAACCCTTGCAGAGTTCCAGAGTTACAGGTAGGAGCTATCATACTGGGCAGCTGAGCAATCCTTTAAATATTGACAGTCTGGGAGAAAATCAAAAAGGCTTCGTGGGCTGGGGAGATGGCTCAGTAGAATAAATGCTTCCCTGGCAAGCGCAAGGGCCTGAGTCCAATCCCTGGTTCTGCAAAAAAAATTTTTTTTTCTATCTGAGAGAGACCTGAGGGAGTTGCTCATGGAATCTGTTTTTCAGGGATTTTTTTTGTTTTAATTTTAATTAATTTATTTTTTATTAATACAGGGTCTAGCTATGCAGTTTGGACTTATAGTGACCCTCCTGTCTCAGCCTCCCCAGCTCTGAGATTACAGGCATGTGCCACCATGCCTGATTGCAGGGCCAGCCCAGCATGCAGTACCAGGGATCGAACTCTGGACTTTGTGTCTGCCAGGCAAGCACTTATGTGGCTGAACTATCTCTCCAGCCCTCTAGGGATTTGTATAGAACAAAACCATGAGGTGAGGCTTGTCTAAGGAAAACATGGGAACTTGCACATAAAATGGGACAGTACTATGGCCAACCAATAAGACTACAAGCACAATTGCTCATGTAAAATTTATGAAATCCAGGGCCAAATGGAGAAGCGAGTCACACAGCAAGCAGGCATGAACATGGAACAGGAGGCTCTCTGTAGGGGTTGGATTAGTGACTCTTCCTGGCTTCCTCAAGGTGATTGCCAGTCCCAGATGTTTATCTTCAGGAGGTAGGCATGAGCTTGAGCTTTGGTCTTGAGGTCTGGCACACAGCAGAAGTGTCTATCTCTCCCACAATTGCAAGGCCTCTTGTCTTTCATACTGTTTCCTTGAGGGCCTGCCCTGTCTGACTTCCTATACTATTTCTATCTACTTCAGCTGCCTACAACAAAAGAATAAAATTCATTGAGTTTATTTTTTATTACTATTGAATTTGAGTACCATTTTTCTCCTTTCTTCCCACTTTATTTTTTGCCTTCTTTCTTTCCTCTTCCCCTCTGGTTTTTGCATTTAGTACAGGGTCTACAGGGTCTCACTATGTAGATCAGACTTATAGTGAGCTTCCTGTTTTCAACTTCCCAAGTGCTGGGATTACAGGCATGCACCACCATGCCCAGTCTCAATTGCCATCTCAGTGCACTCCAGGAGAAGGCCAGCATGACACACCAGGGGTGTGACACACCCTGATCCCTGCATCTGCCTAAACAGGTGCTTTAATCCACTTTAATCCAGTTATCTGGCCAGCTCAAATTTTTTATTACTTTTTTTTTATGTGGTACTGGGAATCAAACTCAGGACCTTGTGCTTTTCAGGCAGGTGCTTATGCTGCTGAGCTGTCTCCTCAGCCTGAATAGCTTATTTTCCCAGAGACCGCCTCCTCCTTTTTCCCAGTTGTGGATACAAATTGCTTTTATCTTTCCTGAGCCACAAGGGAGACCACAATCACTCCTTAGATGTCACTAAACCTGCCCTTCACACTCCGCCCCTAGCAAAAGTCCATAGAGTCTCAGGTCAAAGGATTCCCCCAATTTCCTTGCCCTTGATCCTCTTCAGAGTTAATAAAGGCCTCTTTCATTTGTTCTCTCTTTACTGAAAAAAACCCTAACAGTTCTGTGCCCCCACCCCAACGTGCAAGGTGATGCTGTAAACATGGAGGGATAGTGTTCCCAGTTTGGCAGGCAATTAGGCAACAGCGGACCTGAAGGACGAAGCAGAGAGGGCTGAAACAGAGACTGCAGAGTGCGATGCTTCTGTGAGCTCAGATGGGAGTGACTCCACAGCAAGCTGAAAGGTCCTGCCTTGCACTGGTTCAACCCTTGGACACCTAACGAGACAGCGTTCAGAGCCATGGCCCACAGCAGCGATTCAGAATGGCGGCTTTAATCTGGGTGTGGTGGAGCACACCTGCAACCCCAGCACTAGAGAAGCTGAGTGTGAGACCAGCCTGGACTACAGAGTGAACTCAAAGCCAAAAAAAGAGAAGGCAGCTTTCTTTAAAGACCCTCCTGCCATGGGTTGAGACCTTATCTAGGTTATTCTATTCAGAGAACATGGTCCAATGAAAAGAAGCAGGAAAACCATTCTTGAGATGTCAACATTCCAGTGTAACCCCTAAAAGAAATTTCATAGGCATATAGTTGCCTGACCCCCAGTGTAACTTTTTTTTTTTTTTTTGAGTCAAGGTCTTGCTAAGTTACTAAATTACTAAGGCTGGGCTCAAACCTGCAGTCTTCCTGCCTCAGCCTCCTAATGCTGGAATTACAGGCATGTACCATCACACCCAGCCAAGGAACAATTTTTGTGTGCATAAAAATATATATAAACTTGTACTCCAGGTGATACTGCCTGGCTGCTCTGGCAAATGTAACCCTTCTATATCTACTTCGGGCTGAGGAGATGGCTCAGTAGAATAAGCACTTCTCTGGCAATATCAAGGGCCTGAGTTCAATCCCTGGTTCTGGAAAAAACAAAACAAAACTATATATATACAGTTTACAGTGATTTCTACCTATATTTCTATATAGATCCATGTACCGCTTTATTTTTTTTTTTTCTTATTTAGTACCAGGAATTGAGTCTGGACATCCACTGAACTACATCATCATCCCTTTTTATTTTTTGAGACAAGGTCTTACTAAATTGTGAACTGCACAGGTAGGTTTGCATTTGTGATCCTCCTGCATCAGCCTCATAGAGTGCTGGGGTCACCAGCTTGCTCACCATGGCTTGACTAGCCTACGTGCCTTGACACATTGTTTTATCAAAGACATCAAAGAACTGAGGACTAGAAAGTGAGGGCTGGGTTCTTGCTGGGTCAGGCCCGTTTCCGGTGGTGACGTCACCCACCTTGCTATTGGTGCAACAAACAAACAACTGCCCGCTGGATTCTCCAGCCAGAGAAGTAGTATTCACAGTGCTTACTTCACAGACCCTGGGAGTCTTTGAAGACTTCCAGAAATGTGTAAAGAAAAATGGTCCCTACAAGAAGGAGAAGGAAAGGGGAAAAAAAATAGAGAAAAAAGGGAGCCAAAGAGAAGAGCACTTGGATTCAACTGAAGCACCGGCCTGCTGCGCCCAGGGAAGGGCTTGGTACAAACCCTGGGGCGGGGCTGAGCAGCCACTCCCACGCTCCCACGGCGCCTGGACTGTGAGAAAATCATCTTCAGACTCTAGCAATGTCCGATGGCGTGGTTTTGCTCCCACTTTCTGCTTTAACTTTGATTGTACTTAAAAAAACAACAACCCAAAAAACAAGATCTCACTAGTAATTCGGGGTGGCCTTGAACCCACTCTGTAGAAGCCCAGGATGGCTTTGAGTTTGCTGTGATCCACCTGCCCCAGGCTCCTGAGTGCTGAGATAATAGGTGTGTACCACCACACCCAGTTTTTTTAATGTTTAAAATACTATTTATTAGCCGGGCGTGGTGGCGCATGCCTGTAATCCCAGCACTCGGGAGGCTGAGGCAGGAGGATTGTTGTGAGTTCAAGACCAGCCTGAGCTACAAAGTGAGCCTAAGGCCAGCCTGAACTGAATAGTGAGACCCTGTCTCAAAAAGACAAAAAAATATATATAAATAAAATAAAATATTATTTATTTATTGGATTTAGTACAGGGTCTCATTACACAGATTGGACTCATAGTGAATGTCTTGTTCACAGCCTCCCAACTGCTGGGATTACAGGCACGAGCCACCATGCTCACCGTCAGGAGAGTGGGGGCAGGCAGGCCAGGGATGGAATCTGGTCTCTGTATCTGCCTAAGCAGGCACTTAAGTTGGCTGAGCTACCCAGCCGGCCCCTTAGTTTTAAAATATTTTAAGGGGGAATTAACATATATTTTGATGAAGCTGAGCGATTTAGCAGACCCTCTCTCAAGGAAGAAAGGCTCCACAGAATTGTGCCTCAATGCAAAGCCTTTGCATGGTCTTTAAACAAATACAATTTGTATTTTTAAAATCTGAAGCGGCTCTGGGATTAGGGTTTAATTGTTTTCTGCTCCATGTCTTTTTGTTTGTTTGTTTGTTTGTTTTGTTTGTTTGAGGTAGGGTCTCCGTATGTGTAGCTCAGGCTGGCCTCAAACCCATGGTGATCCTCTTGTCTCAGCCTCCTGAGTGCCGACCTTCTCTATGTTTATTGACTGAATGATTGACTGTACTTGGGGTTGAATCCAAGGAACTCTAAACTGCATCCATAGCCCCTCCCCTTTGTTCTGGAACATGTGTGATTTCATAAATGTCCCATGCTGGCCTCCATTTGGGACCCTCCTGCTTCAGTCTTTGGATTAACTGGGTGTGGGCAGAGGGGGTTTCATTGTTCCTCAGTGTTTAACCTCTTCTGGTTTTGTATTCACCAAGGAAATCTTCTGAGCTTGAGGGGTTGGTGCTTTCTCAAATCATGATATCTTTGTCGTATCTTTTTATTGCTGTCAGTATAAAATTACAACACTTACATTAAAAGGAAATAGTAGACTTAATCAACTGGGAACGACCATGACCTTGGAACAGAGATTTAAGTTTCCTTGAATGACAAGGTCCATGTGGACGAGGTTACAGGAAATTTTATTTATGTATTTGTTTATTTTTCTTTTTTGAGACAGGGTCTCACCATGCAGTTCGGGCTGCCTTGAGCACACTTTGTAGTCCAAGCTGGCCAATGATCCTCTTGCCTCAGCCTCCTGAGAGCTAAGATTACAGACGTGCGCCACCACGTCCAGTCCTACAGGAAATTTTAGTTGCGGAAAAAAAAAGTGAGTGGCAGTGACCAAGTAGGCGGGTTCAGAAAGACGAATTCGCCCACAGAATCCAGCTGTTCCTCACATTCCCACCTCTGGAGGGCGCGAGGTGTCAGGATTAACGCGTTCCAAGAGCGTCTCGCCGACTGGAGGACGGCTTGTCACAGATGCGCAGAGCTTGATTGGAAATGGAAATGGCTACTAAAAGGCGCCTAAGAGACAGCTAAGGGGACCTTGGCTCTTTCCTGCCCCATCGGTCTCCACGGTCAGCCGAGTGAGGCTTGAGTTCCTCATCGTGGACGCAGCTTCCTCAGAGGACTTCTTTCGAACTGCGGGGGACATCTTTTTGTACTTTGGATCGTAGTAACACGTTTTCATAAGCTGCAGGTGAAGAAAACTTTGCCCTGAGTAATTAACTTGGAAAATTTGTGGCAAATCCGATCCATATATGTGAGGGACTACATTGCATTCTGTAGTCTACTTGGGCAATCGTGAGCCGGTAAATACAAAATCCTGAGCCCTAAGTGTAGAAACTGATTTATCTTGGGGCTGTGCCCAGTTATGTCTAACCTGTAGCAGAACTTTGAATTTTATGGGAACAAATCTCTGCCTTTTACACTTTGGGACTTAGTTATTTATTTCAAAAGGGGTTCTCCACTCCAGTATTATTTTTAAAATATAGGTTAAAAACCTTTAAAATATTTTCAGTTTTCCTGCCTAAATGATTAATAAGTCTGCTTTTGATGTGATGAGAGCGGAAGTTTGTTGGGTTTTCGTCCTCCTTCACTGGGTCACCAACTATCTCAGCTGATTTATCAGAAAAGCCACATTTTGTTCAGAGATTATAAATGTCACTTCTTTTGTAAATTTTATTTGCACATATACGTGGGTCTGGCTTTGTACTTTATTGTATTCCACTAATTTATTGATTTATTGGCAGCACTGTGACTTGAACACAGAAAGTGCTGAGCTACCTTCCCAGCCCTGTTCTTCCTTTTCTGAATTTATTTATTTATTTAGTGCCGGGAATCTAACTCAGGATCTTGTGCTTACCAGGCAGGTGCTGTGCCACTGAGCTATATCCCTGGCATTCTAAGTTTTATTTTGCTACTAGCTCACATTAAATTGCTCAAGCTGGCTTTGATTTGTGAGCCTCCTGCCTCAGTTTCCCAAGTAGCTGGAGCACATACTACCATACATGGCAGACTTAATTTTTCCAGTCCTTTCAGCTTTCTATTGTTAAATCTGTATTACTGTATAGATTTCTATTACATTTTCATTGAATTTTAATTCAATGAGCTCCGGAGCCTCAAGCTTGCTGAGCACTACCCCTAAGCTGCATCCTCTTGACTATTTTCTCTTCTAGAAGATAACTGGAATCCCCAAATTCCAATTCAAAAATCCTATGAAGAGCACCATGGCGGTAGGCAAGAACAAGCGCCTTATGAAAGGCGACGAAAAAGGAGCCAAGAAGAAAGTGGTTGATCCAGTTTCTAAAAAAGACTGGTATGATGTGAAGGCACCGGCGATGTTCAACATAAGAAATATTGGGAAAACACTCGTCACCAGAACTCAAGGGACCAAAATTGCATCTGATGGGCTCAAAGGTCGTGTGTTTGAAGTGAGCCTTGCTGATCTACAGAATGATGAAGTTGCTTTTAGAAAATTCAAGCTAATTACTGAAGATGTTCAGGGCAAAAACTGCCTGACTAACTCCCATGGCATGGACTCACTTGTGACAAAATGTATTCCATGGTCAAAAAGTGGCAGACCATGATCGAAGCTCATGTTGATGTCAAGACTACCGATGGTTATTTGCTTCGACTATTCTGTGTTGACTTTACTAAAAATGCAACAATCAAATACGGAAGACCTCTTACACTCAGCACCAACAGGTCCGCCAGATCCAGAAGAAGATGATGGAAATCATGACCCGAGAGGTGCAGACAAATGACTTGAAGGAAGTGGTCAATAAACTGATTCCAGATAGCATTGGGAAAGACATAGATAAGGCTTGCCAGTCTATCTACCCTCTTCATGATGTCTTCGTTGGAAAAGTAAAAATGCTGAAGAAGCCTAAGTTTGAATTGGGAAAACTCATGGAGCTTCATGGTGAAGGTAGTAGCTCTGGGAAGGCCACTAGAGATGAGACTGGAGCTAAAGTTGAACGAGCTGATGGATATGAACCACCAGTCCAAGAGTCCGTTTAAGATCCAGATTTTTTTTTTTTTTTTTTTGTCTTTTTTGAGACAGGGTCTCACTGTGCAGTTCAGGCTGGCCTTAAGCTCACTTTGTAGCTCAGGCTGGTCTCGAACTCACAACAATCCTCCTGCCTCAGCTTCCCTAGTGCTGGGATTACAGGCATGCACCACCACGCCCGGCTAAGATCCAGATTTTTAATAGTGATAAATAAAGTCCTATTTGTGATGGAAAAAAAAAATCCTCTGAAACTTTGATTAGGATTGCATTAAATTTATAGATCAATTTGATTGTTCTGGATGCCAGTAGAATAAAACTACTTAGCCTGGCACATACATACCTGTAACCCTGGTCCTCTGGGAGGCCAAAGGAGGAGGATGGCAAGTTTGAGCAGAGCCTGCTTCAAAAGAAAAGGAAAGGGCCTTGGAGATGGCTCAGTAGAATAAGCACTTTCCCCGGCAAGTGTAAGGGCCTGAGTTCAATCTCTGGTTCTGCCAAAAAAAAGAAAGGATGTAGTGCAGTGGGAAGGTTGTGGGTTAAGTCAGTACTCCAGTAAATAAGCAAATATACTCCCAGAACAACTTTTCCTAGGTGGTAAAAGTACCAAATACTACTGCCTCAAGTCCCTTTGTGATGTGTGCCATTTGATTCTGACTCACAGTTTTAAGACACCTTGACAAGATGGATTCGATAAATTAATACATTACAAACAGTTTTCATAATGTTTTGGTATCATAGAAGGTGCATACATGATATTATACTTACAGACATTATTATAGCAAATGTCTCTTATCAGTAAATTAAGAGAGTGTAGCTGTTTGCATGTCTTATTTTTTATACCTGAATTATATCAAAGATTCAATAATTAATACTTTCTACCTTTTTATTTTCCTAGTGGTTGTCCATAGTACTAGAAGCGGACATAATATCCTGCCCAACCACCATTAGTGCAAATCTTGCCTCTCATAGAATTATGTAGAAGCACGGCGTATCTCCATACACACACATCATGATTCTTCCTTTCTATACCCCTTCCTTTGTCTACACCTGTCAGAGATGGGCACTCCATTGTCATTCAACTAATTTAGCTGCCTGAACTTGATGACACAATCCAATACAGTCTAGCATTTCACAACAATAGCGAGTTATCTGAAGAAGTTGTCAACCATAGCCATTTACAGTTCAACTTATTATTATGGCCCCACATTGTATACCTCATTTTTATACTTTTCTGCTGGATGGTTAAGACCTAGATAGAGCAAGACCTATATACCAAAACATGTAGTTTTTGTTTCTGATGAGGTCAGTGAAGTCCCCTCAGGGTTTATCTTGTAATCCTGTACCTTATTCTGTAGATCCTTTGTCTGTGTCATCCATGTGGATGAGTCATGGCCAATGCTTGACCAGTTTGTTGTCTGTGAGAGCCTGAGAGAAAGTTTTCTCTCCATGTGACTCTCCCCAGGCACACTATAGAACCTCAATCTCTGACCCACAGTTCCAAAGAGCCCTCACTTGGCCACAAGAGGTCCCCACAGATGGTGCTTGCTGTGGGGTCCCCCTTGTCCTTTAGACAGGCATTGTGACTTCGAGTGGCAGTCAGGGCTTGGATACAAAAGCCCCACTAAACTTGCATTACTGACTGCATAATTCGGTAACAACTTCATCCATCACTTGATCACAGACACTCCATGTCTACTCTGGGATGCCTGGAGCCAAAGCTCAGGAGGATCTGGCAGCCCAGTGGCAACTGCTCGCTAAAGTAATCACAGGTGCCTTGCTGTGGGCAAACTATGCTGGCCAAGACTCTGTTGCGTTTCCCCTCCAACACTAGTTGCCAGTTTTATAGATATCATGATCACCTTGCCGTTGGATTGGATCTCTTTCCTATTGCGACATCTTGCTTGCTCGCTTTCTTTCTTTCTTTCTTTCTTTCTTTCTTTCTTTCTTTCTTTCTTTCTTTCTTTCTTTCTTTCTTTCTTTCTTTTTTCTTTTTCTTTCTTGACAGGTTCTCACTCTGTAGTTCAGGCTGGCCTTGAACTCACTAGGTAACCCAGGCTGGCCTCAAAATTGCAATGATCCTCCTGCTTCAGCCTCCTGAGGGCTGGGATCACAGGCACATACCACCTCACCTGGCTACTGTGACAGTCCTGACACTTACTGAAATAGTCTCAAATAAAGTTGTCCTTGCCATATTTAACACAATGCCTGTCTAAAGGACAAGGGGGACCCCACAGCAAGCAGTTTTATTTTGGGGAGACTAGGTTTCACTATGTTTCTGGTCTTGAACTCATAATCCTCCTGCCTCACCCAGAGTGCTGGGATTACAACTGTGCACCACAGCATTCAAGTTTTTTTCCTTCCAGTAGCAGAGATTGACCTTTGCACTGGGCTATTTTGTTTTGTTTTGTGACTAGTCTTGCTAAGCCGGTGAATTGCCCAAGCTAGGCTTCAATTTGTTGTTCCTACCTTAGACTCCCAGAGTGCTGGGATTACAAGCATGCACCAGCCTGCCTGGCTTGCACTTTGCTCTTGTATGTGGTCTCCAGAAGCATATCTATTTGAATTATTTACCTGTTTGTCAAAAAGGGGAATAATTCTTAACTGTGTTTCCTAATTTTAAAAGTAAATAATTCGTTGGGCCTTGGGTTCCAGCCCTAGTACTATAAAAATAAATTTTATTTTATTTTACTTTTTGTATTTTGGGGAAGGTTCTACAGGTGTTCAGGGTCTCACTACTAGATTGGACTCATAATGATCCACCTGTGTACAGCCTCCCAAGAGCTGGGATTACAGGCATGCACCACCATACCAGGTCTCAATTGCCATCTCAGCGCACCTCAGGGGCAGGGCCAGCATGGCAGGCCCGGGGAAAAATAAATTAAAAAAATAAAAGTATGGGGCCAGGGAGATAGCTCAGTAGAATAAGAGTTTACCTGGCAAGTACAAGGACCTGAGTTCAATCCGTGGTTCAAAAAAAAAAAAGGTAAAAGGTAAGACATTCAGTAACAGTTATGGTTTATATCTGGATGTCCCCTTGGGTCCCATGCAGTCATGGGGGGCAGGTGTTTTCAGAGGTAGCTGAATCTAAACTTTATAATTGATTCATGGTCCCGTGCTGGGGTTAAGGGTGTGAGTGCTACATTTGTCCTAGGGTGGGTAGTCTATGTACAATATATGGGACAGAAAGAGGGGATGCCCGAACAGCTGCCCTCTGCCATGTGCCACCTTGCTTTGGAGCCAGTGGATTATGGACTGAAACCCCTACAGACTGCAAGCTAAATATCTTTTGCTTATCTTTGCAGAACTGGGGATTGAACTCAGGTCCTTGCGCTTGCCAGGGAAGCCCTTATTCCACTGAGCCATCTTCCCAGCCCCTCCTTTTGCTTTTAGTATTGGATATTTTGTCTTAGTAACAGAGACAAGTAACTAAGCCAGTAAGCCAACTAATAATAGCAACAAATTCTTGCTGAGTATTTTGCAACAGCACTGATTAAACCAAGAAGAGAACATCCGGTCTGGTGTTTAAATACTATTTGTGTTTTTTTTTTTTTTTCTTTTTTACTAAGTTGTGAATTTTTAAATGGTGGATTTTAGAATATGTGAAGTATTTTGGTGGGAGAAAAAAAATGGGGAAAATAGCAGGAAAAAAAACAACTTTTTTTTTTTTTTTTTTTTTTTTTTTTTTTTTTTTTTTTTTTTTTTTTTTTTTTTTTTTTTTTTTTTTTTTTTTGAGACAGAGTCTTTCTCTATTGTCCAGACAGCCTTGAACTCACTGTGCAGTCTAGGCTAGCCTCCAACTCATACAGATTCTCCTGCCTCAGCCTCCTGGGTGTTGGGGTTACACATGTGCAACTGTGCCCAGCACAACATTTGCTTTGGAGCTAACTTAAATCTCAGCTTTGTCCTATATTCTTGTGCCTTAGACAGCTGCTTGATTGCTGAACCAGATTCATAACATGTAAAATGGAAATAAGAATCACCCTTTCATTCTATTAAGATCTAGCAGAGCTGACCAAATAGCTCAGCGGATTAGAGCACCTGTAAGCAGGCACAGGGGCCGGGTGGATCCCGGGCCTGCTGTGCCAGCCCCGCCCCCAGGGCTCTCTGAAATGGCAATTGAGATTAGGTGTGGTGGTGCACGCCTGTAATCTGTAAGGAGGCAGATCACTACGAGCCCCATTTAGCATGAGATCCTGAGACCCTGAACACCCTATAGACCCTTTCCTAAAATACATAAAAAAAAAAAAAAAAAAAAATCTAGCAGACATGCTGCTCTGACCCAAAGAGAGTAGTCACGCTTTTTGAAAGAGATCTGCGGGTCTATGTAGTTGCTGGGTTAGAACATGGTGTTCTCTCTCTCTCTCTCTCTCTCTCTCTCTCTCTCTCTCTCTCTCTCTCTCTCTCTCTCTCTCGTCATCTTGAGGCAAGGTCTCCTGGCCTTGAGCTCACTTTGTCCAGGCTGGT
>PVKA01044222.1:0-16308 GCA_004027165.1 Ctenomys sociabilis | reverse complement strand
ATACTTTGACTTTTACAATGTTATTTATTGGTCATTGCCATGGTTTTGAAATAAGAATCATGTACTAAATTATAGGTATCTTAAAAACCATCTATCTCCCCCATAGCACTGAATTCTCCAACATGAATATTATTTATAGAGATCAAAACTATTCTCTGAGCAAGGGTATTTCAAATAATTTCATAAATCATATAAATTTCTTTTTAGATGACTTTCATGTTTTGGATAACAATCATTCCACAATTTTAGATGAAAATAATGAATTTAACTTTTCAAAATAAAAATTAAAAATTATGTAATATCATATGTAGCAAGATAAAACGTTTTTGTACTGAAGCAATAGAAGGGATAATTCAAAAAATTAAACCTATTCTCCAAATGCTCACAATGTGATTTTTGAACATTTTTCTACATAACACTGCAAGAAATCTTTATGAAAACAAATTGTAGACATTGAATCTCTGATTGGTATTTTTGACTCTGCACTCTGCTCTCTGTCTCTTTTTTTCCATTTGTTTTTATTTTATTAAAATACAAATGTCAATCAGACAATTTCAAAACACCTTAACCATACAGAGTCGATTAATTAATACATTGCAAACTGTTTTCATAACGTTCTGGTATTGTACAAGGTGCATACATGATATTATATTTACAGGTTTTTTTATAGCTGAATTATATCAAAAATTCAATAATTATTTACCTAGTGGATGACCATAGCACTAAAAGCCGACATAATATCCTATCCAACCACCATTAGTGCAGATCTTGCCTCTCATAGAATTATGTAGAAGCACAGCGTTATCTATCCCAACTGTACTGTCTATACACACACATCATGATTTTTTTCTTTCTACAACCCTTCCTTTGTCTACACCTGTCAAAATGGGCACTCTATTGACATTCAACTAACTTAGGTGCTTGAACTCAACACCACCATCCAACACAGTCCAGCATTCTGCAACCATTGGGAGTTATTCAAAGAAATTGTCGACCATATCCATTTACAGCTCAGCTTAATATTATGGACTCACGATGTATACTTCATTTTTTATACTTTTATACTTTTCTGCTGGATGGTTAAGACCTAGGTAGATCAAAACTTACATATCAACACATGAACTTTATATTTGCTATGTGGTCATTGAAGTCTTCTCAGGGTTTATCTTGTAGTCCTGTACATTATTCTGTAGTTCCTTTGTCTGTGTCATCCATGTGGATGAGTCACGGCCAATGCTTGACCAGATTGCCTTTTGTGAGAGCCTGAGAGAAAGTTTTCTCTTCATGTGACTCTCTTATTTTTTATTTTTTAATCGTTTTATTGAGAAACAAATTGCAATGATACAGTTTCAAAATCAATTAGTGTGACAGTTCTATAATTAATACATTGCATATTATTGTCTTAGTGGCTACTCACTGTACAAGATGCAGACATGATATCCTGTCCACAAACACTATTAGTACAAATCTATTTATCGAATCAACAGAGAGAAGCTGTATATCTATCCTACTATTTTGAATATACAGATACAAAGAGGTCATTCATTTATATTCCCCCTTTGTTTAGTTTTGTCAAAGATGGGTTAAATGATATTTTAGATGTGGAAAATAAATACTAAGAGCAGGTAAGATACAGCACATTATTTTTATTTGATGACCCTGAAACGAGTGGAAATCTGAATCTTTTGCCTAGTTCTGGAAACACACCCCTTATAGATATTCACAGAGAGCTAAAACTCAGAGGATAGAGAAAACATACAGCATTAGTGGGACAAAATGCTGAGATTTTCATTTTTTATGAAAGGAAGAGAGGTTCTGAGTATAGATCAGTGGTCATGTTTGCATAACATGAGTGAGAAAGACAGACAGACATAGATAAAGCGAGAAAGGGAGTTAAGTGGACAGGTGCCAGAGCCCTGTACTGGGCCAGCAGCATCAGTACTTTGCAGCCACCTCATTAACACATCATAAAAGAATAGTGCATTTTACATGAGTAAGTGTTTCCAAGGAAAATGGATTATTTCTGTCCCCTTAAAATGCTTCCCACTAGGTTTCCTGTAATGTCTATTAAATAATCCAGATATTCCAGTGACAATGTCCAATCACCACTATTTCCACTAAAAGAAATAAAATAGTAACATGGAATTATACTGGCTCTTTCCCTGATCATGTACCCAGTTGAGCAAAGATAAAATATTGGATTGAATTTGTAGTCTGTGAGAATCATTACTAAAACACCTGATAGTCTCTTAAAATTATACTATGTTTCTTTCTTTTAAAACTAAAACACAAGAAAATCATTTCAATTATGTGAGTTTGGGTTTCTAGAGAACATGAAACAAAATTGCTTCACCATGATGCCTGAGGTGTTGTTCCTCTACTGCATAAAATTGATTTTACTTGAAAATATCTTATATTTCATAGGAAAAAAAATTGTTATTTGTGGGATACCGACTGTGGACCAAGCATTGCCTTAGTTTATTCAATCCAGTGCTCAGCTCATTCCAATCTTGGAGGGAGGGGGAGTTGGAAGGAAGGAGAGAGGGAGGGAAGGAGAGAGGGGGAGAAAGAAGGAAGAAATGAAGAATGAAATTTTATTAGAAAAAATAATGTCAATGCCATTTTTTGTTTTTTGACTTTTCATTTGTGATTTTCTGTAATGTTTCCAAGCTTTTAAAGTTGTCTCTTGTCTAGAAAAAGGAAAATTTGTTTCTCTTTTTACATAGCCATTAATATATTTATAATCTATTTTGATGAATTCTGTGGTTTACCTCTAAATGATTTTTCTAAATTGCCAATATTTTATCCCAACTGTAACATTTTGAATGTTTCCTTTATAATATCACTAATGAGATCTTTTTGAATTTTCTCTCCTCTATTGGCAAATGTCTCTTCTTATACTACTACACTCTACATTATTATTACTCATAGGTAAATATTTTCGTTTTCTCTATAACTGGCCCTGTAATAGAGAGTAAGTTTGGTTGTATCTGTAACACACTATAATAGCTCTAGTTGTCTTAAAAAATACCACAGATTAGGTGACTTGAACAACAGAAATCAATTTTTTTTGTCTTTTTCAAAAAAAGTTTCATTATGACATCAGGCTGGTCTGAAGCTCACTTTGTGGCCCAAGTTTGTTTCAAAATCTTAGCAATCCTCTTGGCTCAGCTTCCTGAGGGATAAGATTACAGGCGTGCACCACCACATCTGGCCAGAAATTACTTTTCTAATAATTTTAGCATTGGAAAGTCTAGAATCAAAGTTCCAGACAATTTCAGCTGCAATGAGAGCAGTCCTCTTATCTTGCAGTCAGCTACCTTCCTGGTGGCTTGTGGCATGGAAAAAGAGATCAAGCTGTCTGACAAGTTTTCGTATTAGAACAATAATCCTGTCTAATTGGGCTCAACACTTGTGACTTCACTAACTTGAATTACTTTCTTACTCCAAATATAGTTACATTGAAAGTTGAGAGTTCAGGCCAGGAAGATAGCTCACAGAACTAAAGTGCCTGCTTAGTCAAGCTTAGGCAAGTTCAAAGATGCAGTTTGATCCCTGACACCACATGCTGTACCAGCCCACTCCTCCCCAGGGCAGGCTGAGCTGGCCACAGAGTGGTGGCATACGCCTGTAATCCCATCTCCGGGGAAGCTGAAAACAGGAGGATCACTATGATTCTGGGATGCATAGTAAGACACTATAACAACCAAATACATTTTTAAAACAAGAAAGTTTAGAGTTCCTAGTTGTACACAACACAGGCAGGACCAATAGTTCCGTGGCAGGAAGAAGTGCAAAGCAGCAGTGAGACTATGAGACACACAGAAGTTGGTAACTGAAGTGAATTGGCACTGTATTTCCACATACAGACATGGAGAATAAAAGCAAACAGTGGGCAGCCAATTTATTTCAATAGAGTTGGTGTGAATTACAGCAGCAGGTTGTCCCAGTTGCTTCAGTGCCAATGTCCCAGAGTGGAATAAGTGAAGGGCCATCCATTCACAGTAGACGGCTGGTAGATGGGAAACAGACTAGGAGTAACTCTGCTGATAGATGTGAACTGAAACCACCTATATTCTACCCTGGTTGCCACTGAAGGCCAATCTTAACCTTAAGTTGAAAACACTGAAAGTGTCCCCCTAGTCTGTGACCAACAGAGTGGTCTTGGCCCAGCAGCATAAACAGGCAAGCAGACATGACACGCAGCGGGACAAGGACACTTGTTTCACCCAATGACCATCAAGTGCATAAGAGGAGTCAGTCACAGTGTGGAACAGAGAGAGTTTTGCAAGGTCTGAAAGAAACCAAGTGTGCCAAGGTTGGGGCAACTCCAGGTTTTACCTGCCTGAGAAAATCATAGCAACTGAGAGAGTGCCATAGAGATAATCATGGTAAGAATTCTACATCCTGAATGTTCTCAGGTCAAGATCAGTCTAAGATCCCATGTACAGAGGCTGAGATCAATCCTACACCACAACAAACCCTGTTGCAAACACATTTCAGATCTCTGACGTGGACACTACTACAGAATTATGGATACCAGAGGAATTTCATGATTTTTATTTTTATATTTTTGTTTGGTTGGTTAAATTTTTATATCTGTTTAGATTTTTTTCTCCTTTTACTATTTAGATTTTTACCTATTTTTTTTCTTTAATTCATATTATTCTGCTTTTTCGAGAACTATGTCTCTTAATTTTATATTTTCTATGTGGTGAACAATATCTCTTCTCTTTCTGATAGTATTAGTACTGGAAATTGAACCTGGGACTTTGCTCTTGCCAGGCAGGCACTTACGATGCTGAGCTATCTTCCCAGCCCTCCCTCCAATATTCTTTTTCTTTATGTTTCTTTCTTTCTTTCCTGTATTCTGCAGTTTCACAAATGAGACATTCATCCTTTGCCCTCCAGTCTTGTTTCTACTAAATTTGTCCTCATTCATCTATTTTATACCTATCCATCTTAAATTGGCCAGACATTGCATAAATTCACTCAACTACTAGGAAAATCATTGCATACAAGTTCTTGGTATACAAAAGATTTAGTTATATAACTTTAGAACTTTCTCCTATGGATAAATGCATAATGTTAAGAGCTATTATAGTTTTCTGGTTTTTAGACTATGCTTGATGCCATTGCTGGTGCTAACTGGGTGTCGTAACCTTTATAATCAATTTTTGTCCCTTCTATGACAACAAATAGAATACTGCTTACCACAAGAGTGGGTGGAGAGGTGGCCCAAGACAGCGCAACACACTACGCTATCCTCCTCCATCCCGCCCACGCCCGCCCAGCCTCAGAGACCTCCTGAGACTGTGCAGCCAACTCCGCCATCCTCCTCCATCCTGCCCATGCCCGCCCAGCCTCAGAGACCTCCTGAGACTGTGCGGCCAACTCCGCCATCCTCCTCCATCCTGCCCACGCCCGGCCAGCCCCAGAGACCAGCCAGAGACACCGCAACCAACTCCACCATCCTGCTCCATCCTGCCCATGCCCGCCCGGGCCCAGAGACCTCCCGAGACAGCGCAACCCACACCCTGAGATAGGAGCTGACTCCAGCAGCCTCCTGGATCCCGCCCCAAGATCTCCCAGTGAGTGGGAATTTGCAGGACTTACCAGAGTTCCCAGATCAGTGAGAGTGTGGTGAGCCTGAGGGAGAGCCATTGGCTTCTTCCCACGTGCGCTACCCGTATCCCTGCCCCCAAGCCCCTCAAGTCAGTGACTGGCCTGAAACCTCAGGAGCCACTAACCAGCACCTCCCCGGATCCCCTGCCTAAAAGCCCACTGAGCGAGTGGGAATTTCCCCCACTCTCTGGGCAGGAAAGTTCAGTGAGTGCAGAACTCCAGGCCGCATGCCTGAGAGACATTTCCCAAGGATTCCCTGCCCCCCCACTCTTAATTTACTGATAAGAGACATCTGCTAAAATAATATCTGTAAATATAATATCATGTATGCACCTTGTACGATACCAAAACATTATGAAAACAGTTTGCAATATATTAATTTATCGAATCTGTCTTGTTAAGGTGTCTTGAAACTGTCTGATTGACATTTGTAGTTTAATAAAGTAAATAAATAAATATATAAATAAATAAACAAGAGTTTGTGCTGAGTCAAATCGCAACATCATCCTTAAATTGAGGTTTTGTAGTATATATGTATATTATGTAGTACAAAATATATATATATATATATATATATATATATATATATATATATATATATATATATATTAGTATATAATTAGCATAATTATACAGGTACTTTCTCTTAGTTCAATGAGAAGAAAGTTTTGGGTTTTTTGTTTTGTTTTGTTTTTATGAAACCAGGGATTAAACGAGAAGCAAGTTTTGAACTAATACTGCTTAGAGAAGATATCATGTCTACAACTTGTACTGCAAATAATTACTACAAAGACAACAATATGCAATGTGTTAATTATTATAATTGTCCTACTAACCTGTATTGAAACTGTCTCATTGCTTCTTTCTGTATAAAATTAATATAAAAACAGAAATTTGGATTTTTATGGTGCCAATTTAAATATGTTTATGGAAATCATTGCACTTCCACTTATAATACAGTGCTTAAGGTGAAATGCTATGTTTCCCTGTGTACATGTTCCATCATTCAAGTATTGAGAATGCCCTGTACTTTACTATAGCAACTCAACTTGAATAACTGCCACAGAATTTGCTACAAATTTAGGTCCTTCAATTTTATTTTTGTGGAAGAATGCTGTATCTATACTTAGGGATAGCTTAATAATCAACTTCTTCAATGGTGGGCCTGGAGGAAGAAGCAGCAGAGGGAGGAGCCCCTCAGCCAAGGAATCCCCAGGCATTCCTTCAGGCTTGCTGCCTGCACTCTGTGACAGCTTGGTGATGATGGGATTGCATAGTTTCTCCTGCTCCTCCTCCTGATGTTCAAATTCTACTTCATTACACTTGCAAATAATCTTCTGTTTATCTTCATCATTAATCTTGCCCTGAAGTTTCTCATCTTCAACAGTTGCTTTCATATTGAAAGTGGAGGATTCCAGTGAATTCTTGGAGGATGCATTGTCCCTTTGCTTCTCATCTTCAGTTACTTCTCTGCTTCCTGGACCATACACTCTCTTCTCCTTGCTCAGATGGCTCTTATCATTAGTGATGGCAATCTTGTTCTCTTTTCCTGCACTTTTATTGACTGTAGAAACACTGAGGGTGCCATTGGCATCAATATCAAATTTAATTAAATCTGAGGAACACCACAGATTGCAAGAGGTATAAATTGGGGAGGTAGTCTTTCTTGAGAAAGATGCAAAAACTAAGACCTACCTATACCTACAAGCCATCCCTGGGGAATAAAAATTTCCTAGGGAAGCCTTGATACTAGTGATAAAAGTATCTGCTATGAGAAATCTACTAGGATGATCACAGAAAACAACATAAAATAAAATAAAAATAATAATGAAAGTCTGTTTTCTGCAATGAGGTACTACTCAGCCATGAAGAACGATAAACTTGAGGCCTTTAGAGTTATACGGATATACCTTTGAGATCATACTCTAAAGTGAAATAAATCAAACACATGTGTATTATTTCCCTGTTGTGAGAAACTGAATGAGAAAATAAGGGTCAAAATATTCTCCATGTATTGTGAATTAGGAAGAAATTGCTCAAAGAAAGTGGAACTAGAGAGGGGGAAATAAAAGAATAGAAAAGAAACAATGAAAGAAGAAGGATTGTATGCAGACCATGCTTTAAAAATAAGGAAGGGAAGAGTATTTGGAGGAGGAGAGACTGGGAAGAAAAAAGAATGAAGATATGTTATATACAGTAACAAACTCCCTATGATTAACATGATGATTACATAAATCTAAATTGTACCAATAAGCTTAACTTTTAGAAAAAGAGTTGACATGTTCACACACGAATTTGGAAGCATGCAATTCAATTCTTAGCAGGCTCACTTTTCCTGATAATTATATATTCCATTTAAGTTCCTCAAAGTATAATTCCTTGCCCCTGTATGTCATAGCAGTTATCTTCCCTAGTAGCTTTGCCTGGTCATCATCCTTCATTCCCTGTCACTGTTGTCCAACTACCATGATCTGTGTCTTTTTTGATTCTGGCAGCCCTATCATCTCTCTAGACATTTTGAATATCAACAGGACTTTGTGTTTCTGATCCATTCTTCTTGGATCTCTCTTGGATCTCTTGATCTTAGGTTAGAATCATCTGTGAACTATTATCAAGCCCCTGACTCACTGCAGATCTGAATTTCTTCTTTTAGGACACAAAATACAATGGCTTCCCAACTCACCTTCAAGTTTTATATTGAATCATAATACAGGGATGTGTGAGAATTTTATCTCTACTAATAATGGTTTATATCTATATAACAGGCCTGTAAGTCAGATATCTTTCATTACAACCTTAACATAAGGCTCTTCATATGTGCTGCTGAAATCAATGCAATTTGAATACAATGTTTTTTCCTCATGTCTACAATGCTGAGCTCTTACTTTAGAAAAGCCTCCACGTCCATTTAGGGCTGGCTGTTGTTCTCTCTATTTGGCTTCCATCTCAATAAATAAGCATGGGTAACAGGCTTAGCTTGGCATCATAATGACAAAGAGCCTTTGCTCAACCCTCAGATTCTTCCTCAAAATTCTAAGCAAAACACGGATACTGTCTTGGAATGAATGAATCTTGGTCTTTAGCTTTTCCTTAAATTGGATTTCTTAAATCTGATGTTCAACATGTATGTACTTGGCCAAGGACTATCTTATTTGTTCCTCTATAGCCAGCACTTAATGCAATGCTTACCACATAGTAGATAATCAGCAAATATGTATAGAAGGAAAGAAAAGTGAGATGAATTTTAACCTAGGAACTGGAATCAGCTTTTAACTTTTACATGTAGAAACTATTTCTTCCTCTGATGAATGTGTGTCCCCTTTATCCAAGGTGCACTAAGAAATTATTCATAAGGACAATATTCTGAGGCCTAGGACAATTTCTCCAATGATTTGGCCAAAAATGCATTTTATAGCAAAATTATTTATTAGAGATTCCTGCCTAAAATTTAAAAAGATGGAAGAAGATTTTTCATTCAATTTTCCAGTCAATAATCATCTAATGTTGTTTCAAAAATAGAACAAGAAATGTGCCTCATAAATGATAGACTCAAAGCCTGCAAATTTTCAGGAAAAGGAAACAATTGCTGTTGGGCTTTCTGTTTTAAAGGGTTGTATTTACAGTTTTGAAAATAGTGATAATTAGTGATAAATTTACTTTTGTCTTCTATTCCCCCCAAGAAAAACCCAACTTTAGATTTTGAAGCAGTTATAAGTAGGATCAATATTGCTATCACTGTTCTTTTTTAACTAGAACATTTTATTCTCTAAAACAACATATTTTTGAAAAAAGAATATAGCATCAGGAACATCACTTAGAAACTGAAACGCAAGGAGTGGCAATTCATTAATGAATTTGGAGTCAATGGATAATGGATACTTGTGAGAACTTTCTGTTTTATAGTTTACCATTTGGAACAGTCTTCTTGTGTCTTTCTCCCTTCTTGCTTCTTGTTTTAAAAGTAATCATTTGCTCTCTGTACATTGGAATTTATCTTGTATTTTATTACTATTTACCTTTTCATATCTGTGTGGCTTGAGGCTTATTTGAAAGTTATTTTTTGAAAGTTTCTGGCTAAAAAAACACATTCCTGGCAGCTAAGCAACCTATGCCAGCTAAACAATGCTTTACAGAATATTCCAGGTGTTTTCAAGACTTGAAAGGGGCACTATATCCTAAGAGTGGAGACAGGCCTACAAATAGAGGTAAAGAAATTCATGGCCACAAAACAAATGAGTGCACCCATAAATGTAAAGATTTAGTGATGCTGCAGTTGATTCCTGAGACTACCAAGGGACAAAAATACAGTGTTTCTCAACTTTCAATGTGCACAACAGTCATCAAGGCTACGATGATGATATTAGTTTCTGCAGACTATGCTTTGTGTAGTAGTCTTAGTAAATAAAATGGCTAATTAATGCTATATTTCTGATTTACTTATTTGTATTCTCTTTGTCCAACCAAAAATTTGTTACCATTTATAAAGTTAGGGGAAATAAAACAACATAAAAATAATGGAGAAAATTAATTTATACAGGGAAAGAAGCAGAAAAGGAATAATGTCAAGGTGGGAAGGCAATCATCATGCCCTGAACAGTTGAGGAAAAGTGTTGGCTTGGTGAATAATGCTAAAATAAAGTTAGAAGTCCAGATAATTCTTCATTTAATAAATGTTATTTCACTTGGAAATATCCCCAGTAGTGTAATTGCAGTATCATATACTAATTCTGTTTTGCTTATTTTCTGGTATAATCTGAATATTGTTTTCTATAGTGGCTATACTAAATTACATTTTTACCAATAATGTGTAAAGTTTCTTCCCCATTTCTCTTGTGACCTTTTTCATAATAGCCATTCTACTAGATGTAATATAATATGTCACTTGGATGATCACTTTCATTTTCCTGACAATCAGTTGTGTTAAGCATTATTGTATATATCTGATAGTCATTTTTATGTCTTTGGGGGAACAGCTCTAGATATTAAACCTGGTCATTTTTATGTCTTTGGGAGAACACCTGTAAATATTAAACCTAGAGCCTCATATATAATCAGGTAAGCATTCTACTGCTGAGCTTTGTAAGTCTTGAAAATGATCTATTCAGCACCTTTGCCCATTTTACAATTCAATTATTTTGTTGCTATTGATTCAGTTGAATTCCTTGACTTTGACTCCTTATCAGATGTACAATTGGTTGCCACATCCACTGCAGTTCTTGATATTCCAAAGGGAGAACAGTGAAGGATGAAGAAATGAAGAAGAGTCAAGATTCACAGAGATGAGATCAGGTGAAATCCCCTGTCCTGAATGGAGCAAAGGCTGACCAACAACTGTAGAATATTGAATTATATAACAAGCAGAACAAGATGTTTATAAAGATTTTTATGGGATGGGTAAGACCTGGAAGAGAAAAAAAGTCTAATCTTCAACAAAACATAATGCCTGGGAGGTTACACAATGAACAAGACAAGAGTTGTCTTAGCAACTAAGGGGAGCCCAGGTCACTTTGTGCATCAACTTTTTGTGCTGTATACACTTTTTATGACAAACAATGACCTTGTCTTAGATACAAGAAGTATAGGCAGCTTCACTCCCCACTCACACTGGTAAATATTCTTTGCAATCAGGATTCTCTCTTGTTTCTGTTGAATGCTTTCTTTTCTGTACAAAATATTTGTAGTCCATTTGTCTATTTACACATTTTTTTTATTTTTTAAAGAATTGCAGCTGGGGAGATGGCTCAGTAGAATAAGCGCTTGCCTACCAAGTGCAAAGGCCTAAGTTCAATCCTCAGTTCCTTTAAAATATAAAAAACAAAAATAGTTTTAAAAAGCGGTAGAAATGATACATAAATTCTTGAAGAAACTAATAGGAATTCCACAATGGTTGCCATACTGCATAATATTATCTTCAAATTAACAATATTGAGATACCATCTCACCCAAGAAAGAATGGCTATCATAAAAGAATTAACCAAAAACAAATGTTGCAGACTGTGGGGAAAAAGGAACCATTCCCTACTTTTTGTGGGAATGTAGACTGGAGCAAATACTATAGAAATAAGTGTGCAGACTCCTTAAAAAACTAGGATTGGAAATCCCATTTAAGCCAGGTATCCCCCTACTGTGAATTTTCCCAGAAGAACTGAAAATATCGTATTATAGTGATATATGTGCACTTATGTTTACAGCAGCACAATTTGTGATAGCCAGATCTTGAAAGCAACCAAAATGCCTGTCACCTGAGAAACTGATAAGATGTGGTAGTTTTATGCAGCTGTAAAGAACGATAACTCGAATCCTTCATATATATAAATGGAAGCCACTTGAAGATATAATCATAAGTGAAATAAATCAGACACACATGTGTAAATATGATATAGTCTTCCTTGTGAAAGAAATTAAAAGAGGAAATAAAATTGAAAAGTATAACATAATTACAAGGAATGTGAGAACTTAATAATTAAACAATGAAGAGAGGCCAAAGTGAAAAGCTAGGAAACTTGGCAGGGTAAAACCAAACATTTATATACACAAGATGGCTGAGGCAATCATACTGAGAATCTCCATCAGATCTTCAAAATTAGCAGTTAATTGGTAGGATTCTCACCCTGACTAACTATATGTGCTGATACCTGTGAGCTAAGCAATTGCACTGAAAATAGCAATGTGTAATACTAGGGCCATGCTTGAAATCCCTGTCATTCTAATCTCCTAAAATTGTACTGCTTCTAGTGTCATATGAATTACTGCTATACTCTCAAGAAAATGTTTGTTTCAAAAAACCAAGGTAATAGATGAGAACAAGAGAAAAAGTAAAGTAAGAACTGCCAAAGGACTGTCCTACTACAATGTCATAAGTCTGTCCTACTACAATGTTGTATATGGTCACAGTTGTAAATTTTTGTGTAAAAATTTCTAATTGATTATTGTTATTTTTAACACTTATTATTTTTTCACATGCTGTATGGATTTAAAGTTCAGCATATCAATGATTCACTGAAAATACCTGTTCCATATTGTGTCTAAGGCATTAGATATCCAGACAGATACTGATATGAAGCTCACAGTCTATATTTTAGGGTAATAATATCATTAAGCTTCTCTTCTGGAGGGTTAATAACTTAAGTTTGTAAACCACAAAAATAGAAAAAAAAGAAGGACTACAAGGATAACCAACATTTTTGCCCTAGCCATTCAAGGTCAGTGAGGACTCAGGACATAAGAAAACCTGTAATGTAACATACTGTAACTCCATTGTGTCCCAAAATTTCTGATCAAGGAGATTATGGGGTCAAAGAGGAAAGTGATATATGATGTAAAGTGTGACTGAGGAGAGTCACGTGGAGAGAAAACATTCTCTCAGGCTTTCACAGAGAGCAAATTGGTCAAGCATTGTGCCTCACTCATCCAAATGGCTGACACTGACAAAAGATCTACAAATTGTTGTATAGTGTCTCAGGGTAAATCCTGAGGAGGTTGACTACTCTTGTCAGACAGAAAAGTTAATTTTTTTGTTATATAGGTATGGCTTCATCTTGGTCTTGTCATCCAGCAGCAAAGTATAAAAATGAAGCATAAAAAGGAAAGCCATATTAATATTCTGAGCTATAAAAAGCTCAAGTCAACAACTTCTGACATTACCAGTCATGTGGATAACCCACTACTGTTATACACTACTAGCCTGTATTGAATTACTTTGCTGAATTCATGCAACCACAATATATGAATGGCATTGGAATACCCATCTCTAATAAAAGCAAACATAAAAACTTCCAACATTCAAAGGCAGAAAGTAAACATTACCATTCCAAAAGTTGCAAACAACAGGAGAATACAAAACAATGGGACCAACACAAGTCCAATATTCAGCAGGACAAACATTAAATACTGTAGCTCCAAGTGGAATAGCCAAAGAAATCTGCACTGAGTTGTGAGCTCCAAAAGCTTTACATGGCTCTGCACCTAAGGCACATTTTGTAGTAGTTTCCATCACTTCACTTCTTAGGCTTGCTATGCTCCCTCTTTGTAATTTCCTTTAGATGATCCATATTCTTGGCTTTTACAAATTTCTGGAGTTTCCATGGAATTGGATTCTCACTCACAGCTTTACTTATTGCCCTCTCAGGGGCACACTGCCTGGCCCCCGGGCCTTCTGATATTTAGGCGGAAGCGTTCTTAACTTCAGAGCTCCTGCATTCTGAATGCACCTAAAACCAATGCCACATGGATGATGCCAAGGTCTGCTGCCAGCTGGAGGAGTAGCCAGGCTTTTCCTCTCTCTTGGCTGTAGGAGATGAATGCCTGGATCACTGAGCACTCTGACTCTGATTATGAGGAATAATTCTCCATGCCATCCCCATTTTGGAGCCTTGTGAGATTGCTGCCACCATTCCGGAATATAGGGCTCAGCAGCTTTCTCCTCAGGGCAAAGTCCCTGACCTTTGCAGTTCTGAGGCTTCCATCAGTGATGCCTTCAGGCCACCCTTTCCATTCACTGGTTTCTTCCCCAAAATGGAGATCCTCTCATCTCTATTTTGCATTCCACAGCTTTATTGGAGCTTCCTTTCTGGCCAAACTAACAATGTTTTAAATCATTGTCCTGGGCTCATGTTCTTGATTCTCAACATAAATCTGGCTAAAAGTCCCCAACAACAGCCATATTATCACCTCAATGTTTGTATTCTCTGAAATTACTTTTGAAAGATTAATCAGTACACCATGTTTAATCTCAGTCTCAGGCAAAGTCTCTGGACACGAGCAAAATGCAGACAAACTCTGGAACAAGCCACAACATAAATCATCTGGAATCCAACAACCAATGCAGTCCTTATTCCCCTCAGAAACCTCTCCAGCCTAGTCTTTACAGGCAGGATTTCTATCAGCATTCTGGTCTTCTGAATACTGACTAGAATCTTCCCTATAGAAGAACCAAAGGAGATCCCCCTTGTCACTAGTAGGCAACCACTCCAGACCTTTCCTATCTCTTCCCATAAGCCATTCCCAAAAGCTTGCAATCTACATGGCCATGTTTACCTACAATAATTACTCCACTATTCTGGTACCAAATTCTGTCTCTGTTACTCTTTTCTCATTGCTGGGACAAATACCCAACATCCAAAATGAAGGAAGTTTTATTTACCTCATAGTTAAGGATCTTTCAGTCCATACTGGGCTGGCTCCCAGGCAGCAGTTTGTAGAGGCAACAAAGAGCAAGAGAAAAATGGAGCAGTAGCAGCAACAATGGCAATGGAGAGAGGAAGTCTGTTTCTCTGTCTCTCTTATGTTACACACTGGCTATCCACCCTAGCATGGGGGAAGTACTCATATGCTTAATCCCATCAGCACTAAAACCTATAATTGTAACCTTGTTCATGAACTAATCTCAAACTCTGGAAGTACCTACCCCATGACTGTATGAGACACAAACCATAACACAGGGATTTAATTAAACCTATAGCTTGCTTGAGTAGTATGAACATTTTAACAACCTTAATTCTTCCAACCAACAAACGTAAGATATATTTCCATTTATTTCTGTTTTCTTCAGTATCTTTCATTAATGATTTACAGCATTCAGTAAAGAGCTCTTGCGCTACCTTGGTTAAATTTATTTAAAAATATTTTGGTTTTGTGTCTATTTTTTTTTTGCAATGTATTAATTCATCGAATCTGTCTTGTTAAGGTGTCTTAAAACTGTCCCATTGACATCTGTACCTCAATAAAATAAAAAAAAAACTAAATGGCAACAGAAGATTGAACATTATATATATATATATATATATATATACATACACAATTTTACGATTAGTTAAACCACTCAGCAATAACAAATAAAGGGAATAATGTTCATAACATGGCAAATTAATATCATAAACAAAGTAGCCAATGCAGATACAAATTCATGACCAAGAGATCTAACCAAAGAATGAAACTGCTCATAGGCACTTAGAAGAGCTATCATGATTCAGCAGCAGTAGAACAGCTTGAGTATTTATTCAAATAAGTTAAATTTCACCTTAAGACTCTAAACATCCTTGTTGGTGAAGGGAGCCCCTGTGTCTAAAGGCCAATGTTTCCTGAAGTGTCTATTCAGTAGATGTGGGTAATGACCTACATAGTGATACCAATAAATATTGAACTAAGTGTGAAAGTATAGCTCATTCTAGATATTTCTTTCTTTTTTTTTCCATTTATTTTTATTTTATTGAAATACAAACGTCAACCAGACAGCTTCAAAACACCACAACCATACAGAGTCGATGAAATAACGCATTGCAAAATGTTTTCATAAAGTTTTGGTATTGTACAAGGTGCATATATGATATTATATTGACAGACTTTTATGTAGTTGAATTATATCAAAGATTCAATAATTATTATTTTCTTTCCATTTATTTTTATTTTATTAAAATACAAATGTCAATCAGACAGTTTCAAGACACCTTAACCATACAGAGTCGATGAATTAATACATTGCAAAATTTTCATAACGTTTTGGTATTGTACAAGGTGCATACATGAAATTATATTTACAGGTTTTTTTTATAGCTGAATTGTATCAAAGATTCAATAATTATTTACCTAGTGGATGACCATAGCACTAAAAGCCGACATAATATCCTGTCCAACCACCATTAGTGCAGATCTTGCCTCTCATAGAATTATGTAGAAGCACAGCGT
>PVKA01044221.1:0-16307 GCA_004027165.1 Ctenomys sociabilis | reverse complement strand
TTTTGACATGCAGAAGCTCCTTAAGAAGAGTTGATCCCAGTTGTTGATTCTTTCAAGTGCTTCCCGTGCGAATATATGTTTGTTCATGAACTGTTTACCTACCCCTATGTCTTCAAGAGTTCCTCCTACTTTCTCTTCCAGGAGATTGAGTGTTTCTGTTTTAATGTTTAGATCTTTAATCCATTTTGACTTTAACTTAGTGCATGGTGATAGAGCTGGGTCAAGTTTTAGTTTTCGGCATGTAGAAAGCCAGGCTTTCCAGCACCATTTGTTAAAGAGGCTATCTTTCTTCCAGTGAGCTTGTGTAGCCCCTTTGTCGGAGATAAGGTGGCTGACTGTTTTCGTAGATGCCTCTGCATCTTCTAATCTATTCCACTGATCCTCATGTCTGTTTCGTTGCCAATACCATGTTGATTTTATCACAGTGGCTTTGTAGTATAATTTCAAGTCAGGAATTGTGATGCCTCCTGCCTTGTCTTTATTGGCCAAGATTGCCTTTGCTATTCTAGGTCATTTGTGGTTCCAAATAAATTTTAGGATGATTTCTCTATATCTGGGAGGTATGTTGGTGGCAGTTTGATAGGGATTGCATTAAATCTGTACAGCAATTTTGGGAGTATGGCCATCTTCACGATGTTGGTTCTTCCTATCCAGGAGAATGGAATATCTTTCCATTTTCTGAAATCCTCTATAATCTCTTTTCTTAGGGTGCTGTAATTTCCGTGAAAAGATCTTTAACTTCCTTGGTTAAGTGAATTCCAAGGTATTTAATTTTCTGAAGTGCTATTGTAAAAGGTATTGTTTCTATTGTTTCCCTTTCAGTGTGCTTGTTATCTGCGTAGAGGAATGCTATTGACTTTTGAGTATTGATTTTGTATCCTGCTATGCTACTGAATTTCCCTATCAGTTCTAGTAGTTTCTTGGTGGAATTTTTGGAGCCTTCCAAGTAAAGTATCATGTCATCTGCTAATAGTGATAATTTAAATTCTTCTTTACCTATTCTTATTCCCTTTATTTCTCCCTCTTTTCTAATGGCTGTTGCTAAGGATTCCAACACTATATTGAATAGGAGGGGGGATAGAGGACATCCTTGTCTTGTACCTGATTTAAGAGTAAAAGCTTTCAGTTTTTCCCCATTTAGGATTATATGAGCTTTTGGGTTGTCATAGATGGCTTTTATCAAGTTAAGATAGAGTCCATCTATTCCAATTTTCTGTAGGACTTTGAACATGAATGAGTATTGGACTTTGTCAAAGGCTTTCTCTGCATCAATTGAGATGATCATATGGTTTTTAGATTTCAGTCTATTAATATAGTGTATTACATTTATAGATTTTCGAATATTGAACCATCCTTGCATCCCTGGGATGAATCCTAATTGGTCATGGTGTATGATTTTCTTGATGATTAGCTGTATTCTATTTGCCAGGATTTTGTTGAGTATTTTTTGCATCTATGTTCACGAGGGAGATTGGCTTGTAGTTCTCCTTTTTGGTTGTGTCTTTCCCTGGTTTTGGAATCAGTATTATACCTCCAGAAATGATTTTGGGAGGACTTTTTCCTTTTCAACTTCATGGAAGTGTTTGTGGAGTGAAACAGTAAATTCTATGTACGTTTATCTACTATTGTTATCCCTCACCCTATAAATTCATTACTTTCTTAAATTATTAATAAAAACACACTAATGGTGATAATTCAGGGTATGCCCTGAAAAAGTAGCTGGGATTCCAAGACTCAGAATTCCAAATCTTGGGTGTCAGGAGATAGCTCAGTAGAATGAGTTTGCCTGGCAAGCACAAGGCCCTGAGTTCAATCCCTAATATCACCAAAAGAAAAATTCCAAATCTTTATATCTGTTAGTTTCAGACTCCTAGTAAGGAATCCAACTCTAGTACCACATTGCTAAGAAATGGTGCAGAAGATTATTGTGAAATTGCTACCATTCTATTAAATGCAGCATGCCACTCCTTTATCTGCTACAAGCGGTAGGGAATCAACAACAGTGAGGACAGATAGTTTTATTATTCAAAGTTAGCATAGACTTGGAACAGTATGAAAAGCAGGAACCTCTATTCTTCTCTGGGACCTTCATCAATATTAGGGCAACAAGGCAGTTGGTGATAATAGAATCACACAGTTATACAATGGACCCTGATCTTCCCCTTTTATCACGTAAGGGATTAAGACCCAGAAGGATAAGGTAATTTACTCTTTGATCATATAGCCAAATAGGCTTATTGTGATTGCCCTGGCATATGATCGTACTTTAAGTAACCTCAAACCTGGTATACTTAGAGCAATGAAAAAATATACACTTGTAAGCATATATTACATGTAGGTAAATATCTACACAACCCATATAGATAATAAGAGCTAACATATATCATAACCCATATGCTCTTGTCAGCTGTGTTCCCTTTGTGAATGACTGTGTGCCTAATTCCTCTCCAGCTATGAGGATATCAGTTGTTAGCTTGGAAGTCCATTCTAACCTATTATGACCTGATCTTCATTTGATGACATTTATGAATATCTGATTTCTAAATTAGGTCACATTCATAGTTACTGAGGTTTAGGAACTGAACATACCTTTGGGGAAAATTTAGTTCAACACAGGCTGGCCAGATAGCTCAGCGGATTGAAGCACCTGCCTTGTCTGGCCCCCTGGGCACACTAAGATGGTGAATGAGACTGGGCATGGTGGTGCGTGCCTATAATCCCAACACTTTGGGGGCTGAAAAACAGGAAGGATTACTACAAATCCAATCTGTGTAGCGAACCTATGGACCCTACGCTAAATACATTTTTAAAGAAATTTTTAAATAAAAAAAAATTAAAGAAGAAAATACAATTCAACACACAACACCTACTCACTGAAATTTGCAGCAAGGATCAGTGATTTGTTCATTCTAAGCATCAAGATGGTACTTGACACATGGTAGGTATTGACGAAGCCTTTGTTCAGTAAACGTGTGAATTGTGCTCATATCAAGAGGGTTTCATTTATCCTTCAAAACGCTGTTATGATATAGCTACTAGTATCACAAATATTGCACAGATGAGAAAATGAAGGCATGCACTGGACAACCTGTCTAAAGTCAAATGTTTAGGAAGTGATGGAGCAGGGATTTGAACTTAAGCAGGACTGACTCTGGAGACTTTCAGTTTTTGTTGGCTGGCACTAATGTGTAAAGGACACATCTGATCATTACTATCAATAAGATCTGAGATCCAGCTATCTTCTGCTCTGCCATTTAGATTTTTCAGCAGCAGGGCATAATTGTAAGCATAACCGCTAATATCATATTTTTTAATTTTTTGTTCATTTTAATGAGAAAAAAGATAATATAACAATGAAGCAGTTTCAAAACAGGTTAGCAGGACAGTTACAATAATTAGTACATTGCATATTTTGCCTTCATAGTAGTTATTCAGAGGACAAGATGCAGGCATGATATCTTGTATGAGCACTATTAGTACAAATCTTTTTTTCTCACTGAACTAAGAGAAAGTAGCTGTATATCTATCCTATCTATCTTCTCTACATGTATTTTTTTTACTACAAAATGGTCCTTTATTTATACCCCCCTTTCTTTGTCAGAGTTAGGTGTTCCATTGATGTTAGAGAAGCTGTATGTATAGATGTCTGTAAAGGACCTTTTCATACCTGATGCCAGTACAAATAGTGTAGGTGCTGTGGTGTTTGTGCATTGCATCAAACAGAATCTAAAGGTTAAGTCCAGACATCAGCTCTCCCACTTCGCAGCTACATGTCCTTAAGCAGATTGTTTAATTTCCCTGTATTCCAGGTTCTTCGTTGGTAAACTGGGAGTAATTATAGTATCTACTTCTCAGAATGGCTATGAAAATAAATTATTTAATACATGTAAAGCAATTAGAACAGTGCTTAGTAAGTAGGAAACGCTCAATAGATCTTAGCTATTAGTAGTTATAGTCTTGTGTATGTAACAAATTTGGATCTAGTCTTGCCTATAATATGGAAGTTGTCAGGCAGGCAAAACTTAACCTTGGTGTTAAAAATCAATAATACGGTTACCTTGTGGGAGTGGGGGGATAGGTGGGGCATAATTACTGGAAAGGAGAAAAAGGCAGGTTTTCTGGTGTTTTGGTAATATTCAGTTTCTTGACCTGAGCATTGGTTACATGTATGCATTTAGTTTGTAGAAAATTATGGAAAGGTACACGTAACATTTGTGCATTTTTTGCTTTAAGTACCTTAAAAATTCTTTTATTTAAAAACAATTGAATTTAGTCTCATATCACTTTCTTCTAATTTCTTTGTTAGCTTAAATTTCTCCAAACTTCTATATATTCAAATAAAATTTCCTGTGAGCATTTCAGTATTCCTGGCCCTGGACTAAGAACAAACGTTTGTCTATTCAGATAGACAAAAGTATTAAATGCTATGATGGAATTTTGACGGAAAATGATGAAAGAACAGTCACATGCCACAAAACATTTCCATCCACAATAAAACACACACACACACACACACACACACACACACACACAAGACTATATCACATGGCTCAGGTGTACGGTAGTTTATTCTATCAGGGTTGTGTAAGTGCATCCTATATTGCTCAACCAATAATGTGATGCTGTAAAGATGCATTTCCTTAAATGTATATTAGGTGTCACTGAGTGACACATGAGTACACTGAAAGGTAGGAAAGGGATTTGAGTCAAGGAAGTCTCAAGTTCCTTGAAAGATGAACCATCTGAGCAGGAGCTTGCAGAATGAATAGTTTGCCAGGCAGATGAGGGAGATAACAGCAAAAGAATAGTGCATGTAAAGGCACAGAAGCATAGAAGAGCATGACAGACCAGACAACTTAAAATAGTTCCGGTTTACTGGAGTTTAAAGTGCAAAGCATGGAGGTAGATGAAGATGAAATGGGAGTAGTAGCCTATAGAACAGCGTACTATTTGTACGTGAAATTATTTTGGTTTAAAATATTAGATGGTTGTAGACAAAGTGCATGGTAGAGTCTTGTGGCAGGCAGTAGGTCTGGTTCCCAGTTGTCTTAGTTACTTCTCATATTGAGGCACAATACCCAACACCCACAGTTTAAAGGAGAAGAGGTTTATTTTAGCTCATGGTTTATGCATAGTTGGCTGGCTTCAAGACACAGTGGCACGGTGGAGAGGCAGGGAAGAAGAGAATCACTTTACGGTGGGGGGGGCAGGAGAAAGCAAGCCTGCTTTCCTTTTTATTTTCATTCTATCCATCCTGTAGGTTCTAGGCCTACAGGATGGTGCCACCCACACCCAGGTGGAGCTTCCCTCTTCAGTAAGTACATCCATTACCTGTACCCAGAACTATGTGTTAATCCAGTCAGTGGACTAATCCTATATAATACATTCAAGGTCCAGTCAGTCACAGAAGGCCGATGTATGAGCACAGGAGGTTCTGGGGGCACCTAGAGCTAAGCTATAGCACCAGTACTGCAAAAAGTTGAAAATGTAAATACATGCATTTATTCAGATTATTTGTCTTGTAAAATTATTCAGTTTGATTCAGGAGGTATTTACACATTCATCTACAACATGTCAAGTAGTATGCATTAAAAATTAATAAGATTAACAAACTTCAAGCACAAGACACCTGAGTAAATTGTCCTAGAAATAAGAAAGTAAGACAACACTCAAATGGCTTAAAATTAGAGATAGAGAAAACCTTAAGTCATTCCACTGGGGTAGCATACTTCTGGATGTCAGTGATGGATTTACTTAATGAATAGGGAATACAAGCCTATTTTCTAGGCTTGTAGCCTGGAAAGAATAAGAAGAGGAAGAAGGTAGGCCTGCTTCCCCTTGTCCGTCCTCCGCCATGCCCATCTGCCGTTGTGCCCTGTCTTGGAACCAGCCAACTATGAATTGAAACCTCTACAAAATGAACCTAAATAAACCTATCTACTTTTAATTTGTGGGTCTTAGGTATTTTTATTTGTGTTGAACACTGAGAAAGTAACTAAGAAAGTGGTAGAAAAAAATCTTAGTGGAGAGAAAAACATATTTTATATAGAATGCAGATTTCTCACAGCAGAACTGCATCTTTAAAGGACTAGAATCAAAATAAAAATCAACTTAGACTTCTTTATCCAGTAAATATATCTTTCAAAAATAAATTCAAGGGCCTCAGTGGATTAAGTTCTTGCTTAGGCAAGCACAGGGACTGAGATTTGATCCCCAGCAACATATGCCATGCAGGCCACACCCTTGGGCACGCTGAGCTGGCCACAGAGACTGAGCGTGATGGCTCATGCCTATAATCCCCAGCACTGGGGAGACCGAAAGTGGGAGGATCACTGTGAGTCCGAGGTGCATAGTAAGACCCTGTATCACATACATAAATTTTAAAAATAAATAAATAAATGAAAAATGAAAACTTTCTCAATTGTACAAAAACTGAAAGAATTCCTCACTAGCAGACTTGGACCACAAGAAATGTTAAAGCAAGTCCTTCAATAATGGATTCAGGTGTTAAAAATGTGAATCTGCATGAAGGAATTCAAAGCACTAGAAATCATAATTATTTGACAATTAGACCATTTTCTTGCTGCTGAAATCTCCTAAACTATCTGAAATGATTGCGGTTTTATGGGCTTATAATATGTAAATGTAAAACAAATGATAAAAATAGCACACATTTTGGGAGAGGAGAAAAGGAAGTATAATATTAAAAGGTTTTCATATTCTATGTGAAGTGTTATGTATCAATCATTTAAATACAAAATCTGATAAGTAAAACATGTACACAGGCAGTTCTCACTTTGTACCATTCCAATATGCACAAATTTCAGTCAGCCCAGTTTGGTTAAAAAGACCAGACCTAGGGCCTGGGAGATGGCTCAGTGGAATAAGCGCCTCCCTGGCAAGCACAAGGGCCTAAGTTCAGTCCCTGGTTCTGCCAAAAAAAAAAAAAAAAAAAAAAAAAAAGACCAGACCCTCCACAGCACAGTTCAAATTTTAGTTGTTCCAGGATATTAACTGTAAGTAATTGCATAAAGTGCAGAATCTGGCACTAGCCACAAATAACTCAATCAATAACAGATGAACAGCATGATTACTGGTCAATCACATCACCTCTTCACAGTTTGTCAACAACTGGTTGCTGTGTCTCTCATTTGATGCACAGACTGTAAAACTTGCAGTTGGGTTGATTGCATGAATCCCAGGGATAAACCCTAGTGGCATTTGATAAAAGTTGGTAAGAAGAGGAGCGAACTGCCCAACAAAGATGATGCAATGAAGGAATGGAAAATGAGAATACTTGAAGTGAAATTCCAATAGGATGTATCTGGAGTCGTAGAAAAAAAGAGATGAGCATGAGGAAGTTGATCCCATCCCCAAAACTCCAGGTGCACACCCAGGGGAACCTACTGAAAGGAACACTATTATCACAAGTAGGGAAAGGAATTGTGATTAAAGAGATGGAGTCCCAGAAGAGGTGATGCTAGTAAAGACAAACAAATGAAAACAGCAATAACAAAAAGTCAACGAAAGCAAAAGGAAAACTTTTAAAGGGACTCTTGAAGACAGTTCGTGATATGCAAAACACAAAACATAAAATATGAAAAGTGGACTCAAACTTAGAAAATAGCAAGAGAGGGTCGGGGATGCTGTTCAGCAGTACAGTGCATGCTTAGAAGATTTCGAATTCAATCCATAACACAAAGTAGGTACCCTGACAAATAACCAGTGCAGAGAAAATCTGCTTCCTCCATAAGCTATACTAGACACACGTGCTAGCGCTGTTCAAGTTTCTTTTTTAAGTTCTTAAATTAAACTGGAAAGCATCTCCTGTATGCTGTTCTCAGTTGTCCCCTAGATTTCATCCCCTGAAGGATCCTTGGCATGGCCCTCTCAGAGTCACACCCACTTTCCTCCATGCCCCCTTCACTCCTAAGAACCATTAGTCTTTGCTCTGTTTCTATAACTGTGTCATTTCAGAATGTTATACAAATGAAAACATAGCATAGGCAGCCTATTGAAATTGGCTTTAATTTTTTGTACTTTTTATTAGTATTTTTAAAGAATACAAAATAGTGATAGAAGAAAAAAGCATTACACATGATAGGAGATTCCACTAAACAAAGTAATAAGAATCCAACAGTGGTTGCTGTATTATATGATGCTGTGTGCAAATTAGTTTTTCAGATTACCAGATATAAACGTATGTTTTGTTTTTCAAAAAGACGATAACTAAGAAGTTATAAGAAATTCAAGAGAAGAAAAAAATCAGAGTAAAACAAAATATTGTAAGCATTAACTACTGCTTTCTTTCTTTTTTATATTCAAATAACTAGAATTCTCAAAGTAGAAAGGAGGAAATAAATATTTAAAAATTTAAAATTTCTGAATTTAGCTCAACTTATAATACCATATTTCCAAGAAAAATGAACCTTTTCAACAAGAAAATTAAATAAAAGCATACAAAGATACATAAAAATGAAATTGTCCAAAACTTATTATGAAGAAAAAAATGGTTAAAGCCTATACATAAAACATATTAGCTATGGAAGAACAAAATTAAATAGCATCTTATTCCACATTAGAAAAAAAAAAGGACCAAGTGTGTAAGAAACTAAACTAAAGGACTGAAAGAAAGAAAAGATCTATCCTCCTTGAATTTTATACTTAGCAAACATACCTTTGAAAACCAGAAGTAAAATATTTTCTAGTTATACAAACTTGAAATATTTTAATACCTCTCGACAAAGCATGTAGGAAATAACAAAGAGCATAACTCAAAAGCATAAGAAGTTGCAGTATGCTCCTGGATGAACAATAAAGAGCTCTCAAAGGGATAGTTATGTAGGACTATATAAAATATACTAGATGAGCCCTTATTTAAAAAGTCATTAAAGATTTCTATGAAACAGTACCAATCTTATGTCGGGTTATACACGTATTTTTTTCATATATATGGGTGGTTATGTTCGTATAAAGGACAGGAAAGAAGTAATCTAAAGTCAATGAAAAATAGACATATACTTTTTAAAGTCTCTAATACTAGGAGAAGATATCATATGATGTTTTTTAGATGAATTGTAATTCAAAGATATAGTATAAATCTTAAAACAAAAATTAAGTTTAAGCAATATTCAGAAAATTAAATACTAATTAATTAAAAATTAAATGTTTCAAAACAATTGAACTAAGAAAAAGTTTTCAGGATAGCAAAGAAATACTAAGAATAAAACATAAGATAAATGCTGGAATGACAAATAAATGACCATCACTTCTGACAGTTTGGGGATAGGATATTGCACAAAGTTCTAGTGTGTTGTGGACCTGGGTAATGACTGTAACACTTACTGATAGCTAGGTGTCACTTGTTGGACTGAACTACAGCTACTTCCTTGAAATCCACCCTGTAGTTCCATATGGAATCTTGACCCACAAGGTGCAAGAGAAGTCCATTTGTAGACTGTGCTGATGGACATATTTTGCTGCTGTAAACAAAAGAGTTACTGAAAGACTACTATTATATACCTGTTATTCTCCTGTGCTCGTTTGCCCTATTTGGTGGGTTCTTTCCATTCTCGTTCATGGGGTTGCGATCATTTTGCTCCCTCTCTAGATCTAGAACATGGTTTAGTAGTCTGTGTGGGCTTGGTTTTGTCATCATGAAATTCTTTAGTTGTTCTTTGTCATGGAAGTATTTTACTTGTCTATTATGCTGAAAGAGAGTTTTCCAGGGTATATCCGTCTGGGTTAGAATTTGTTTTCTTGCAAGACTTGAAGTACTTTGCTCCATGGTCTTCTTGACTTGATGGTTTGTGAAGAAAAATCTGCTGTTATTCTGATGGGTTTTCCTTTAAATGTGATGTGTTTCTTTTCTTTAGCGGTTCTTAGTATACTGTTCCTGTGCTGAATTTCTGGGATCTTGATTATTATATGTCTGGGAGTGGTCTTAATTGGGTTGATGTTATTTGGAGTTCTATACACTTCAGTTCCCTGAATGTCAGATTGTTGCCTCATATTTGGGAAATTTTCTGCTATTACTTCTGCCCATATTCTTTTTATATCATTTGTATTGTCTCCTTCCTTCTCATTGATGCCTATGAGTCTCACTTTTTTCAACTTTGCATCATCTTGCAGGTGTTGAATTATTTTTTCCTGCATCCTAGTTGTTTTTATGAGATCTTTGCTTACTTTTTCACTAACTGCAATGGTGTCCTGAAGAAAGTCTATTTTCATTTTCACTCAAATGGATTTGTCAGCTTGTGATTGAGGTTTTAATTTCATATATATCACTTTGGATCTGTTTCATATATTCTATTTCTTTCCTATATTGCTTATTCAGGGGTTCAATCATTTTTATATTCTGCTCTAATTTTTATCACCGTAGTTTTTAGAAGCACTTAGCACTTCTTTGATTATAGTTATTACTATATTTTTTACTTCAGAAACTATTTCTGATCTGATTTCTTCTATACCTTTCTGCAGTTGTTTCTTTACTTCCATTGCTATTATTTCAGAGATTTCAGGTGTGTGATTTCCAATTTCCTCTATGCTCGTGTCTTCTGCATTTGTACTGGGTGGACTCAGGGCCTGAGGCTGCTTTTTGTTCCTTCTCTTTGTCATTTTGTATACCACTGACTTTTGACCCTTGGTGTAGAGCTTAGATAGAGTTATTACCTTAGCACCAGGTTCAGATCTATGAAGTTCAGACTCCTCCAGGTGGGTGTGGCTTGGGTCTGGCTGCTGGGCTCTACTTCTTCCTGCTGCAGCCTTGCAGGTGAACCCTTTGTGTCACTCTGGCAAGACATTCTGCTCCTGAATCAGCTGGGTGGGTCTTGCCTCTAAGCCTCTTTGCAGGGTTTCAAGCTGGGCCTGTGCTCTGGGTGTCACTTCAGGGTCCGGTGGCCTGGACAGTCTCACTCTGAAATCGGCTTTTTGTGTGCTAGTCAGCATTGTTGTTGCTAGGAGTCAGTTGTCAAATGAGCAATGCAGTGTCTGTCCCTTCTCTGAAAATAATCACCCTACCTCCACCCCATGTACCCCTGGCTGCTCTACTCTGCTGTTATCTCTTCGGTTATGAAATACCCTTACCTACTTATCAGATATGAAAGCTACATTTCTTGTCATATAGGTGTTGCTTTATTTTGGTCTTAACCATCCAGCAGAAAAGTATAAAAGTGAAGTATAAAAAGTAAAACCATACTAATGTGCTGAGTTGTAAAAGGCTCAAGTTAACAATTTTTGATATTGCCAGCCTTATGGAAAACCCACTACTGTTATGGATTACTGAACTATTTTGGAATATTTTGCTGAATCACCCACCTATAATATTGAAATGACAAAATAAACAAAAAAGGGGATACAAATTAATGACTATTTTTTAATCTGTATAGTCAAAAGAGTTAGGATAGTTATATGGCTATATTCTCTAGAAAGATTTGTTGTAATAGTGTTTGTAAACAGGATATCATGTCTGCATCTTGTACAATGAATAACCACTAAGACGACAATATGCAATGTATTAATTATTGAAACTGTCCTACTACTTTGATTTGAAATGTCTCATTGTTATTTGTTTCTCAATAACATTGTGGGAAAAAAATTCCTTTACTTATTACCTCTTAAAATATTGACTCTATCCTTTCATCCTTCTCCTTTCTTTCTGGAATGTGATTAAATGTTTATTTTGACTTTCTGACTTGACCACTCTGAATTCCAAATTTCTTTCCTATTTGACCTATCTTTTCTTCAACTTTTTTTTGTACTGGGAATTGATCTCCGGACCTTGTGTTTTCCAGGCAGCCACTGTGCCACTGAGATACATCCCCAGCTATATCGTTCCTTCTGAAATAAAATGTAAAATATCTCAGTGGATTAAAACACTTGCTTAGGTACATGCAGTGGCCAGAGTTCAAAGCTCAGCCTGTCGTACTAGCCCTACCCACAGGGTGTGCTGAGATGCTGACTGAGACTGGGAGTAGTGATGCGTGCCTGTATCCCCAGCTCTTAGGAGGCTGAACACAGGAGAATCACTAGGAGTTCAAGGTACATACCCTGGAGACCTTGTACTAAAATACACACACACACAAAAACCGAAAAAAACATATACTAGGATAGGTACTATATGTTAAATTGTACACATTGATTTGAAATTTACTACAGCATAAAAGCTTATTTAAAATGTATTTTGTACTCTCTTACATATTTGTCCTTTCTGCAATTTTGAGTAATTTCTTCTGAACTGTCTTCCAATTTTGTGATCATTGTAGTTAATTTCCTGATAATCTCTTGAATTTACTGAGTTTTTTATTTTAATATGAATTTTTACTTTCAGAAGTTTAATAAAGTATTTCTTTCAAATATGTTTAGTCTTTAAACTTTCTGATTTTTTGCACATATTTTCTTTAAACATAATAAGAACAGTTCTCCATATTCTGTGTTTAATAAATTCCATGATCTAAATTTCTTCAGGATATGAATCTCCCATCTCTTACTTTTTCCTGATTCTAATTGGTGATAATTCATTCCTTCGTTTGTTTAACTTTTTATGAACTGCTCACTTACCTTTTAAAAGTAATTTGGGAAAATTCTTTGAGATCTAAGACAAAGGTGAATTTCTTCACAGAAAAACTATTTGCTTTTGCTAGGTGTCTGGGAACATTAACAGGCCAGAGTCACTTTAAATTTATGAGTAGCGGCTTATGTGGGCTTATTCACTCAGGCAATATGAATCAGACTGCATGATTTAACTGCTAGGCTATTTTCCCCTTCTCTATCCTGCTTGACACCACTGAGACACTATTTTTTTTCAATCCTTTACGAAAGCAGGTGGAAAAGCAAGCTGTTTTCCTTCTCTGAGGATGTACTCCTTTTGAGTGTCAATGTAATCAGTAAAGGATTCCCTATTAGACCTTGTTCTTCAGTTGATCCCTTTGAGCTTGTTTTTACACCCCATTTCAAGTGGCTTCTTCAGAATTTAAATCTTCAAATTCTTTAAATTCCGCAGTTGTCTTCAGAACAACACAATCTCCACAATCACACGATCTCTTGGGTTGTAGCCTGTTGATTCCTTCCTTGCCTTGCAAATCGTTTGAGACTTTAAGTAGATGTTTTCTCATCTGTTAATCAGTACTTTCATTTTTCCAACAGTGATGACATGCCAGAAAGAGAAAGCCTATACTCCCTCTTTGGTCCACCTTGACATGCCTTCTGGATCCACTAAAAAAATTTCTCTTCCCTGGGTCAGAAAAGATCACCAAGCTGCCATATCAATTGGACATACTTTTCATTTCTATCTAATTCAACCTCTCTAAGGTTTCTGACACTTGATTATTTCCTCCCTCTGAAAGCAGTTTTTGGCTTCCAAAAGCCCTCCCTTTCCTACATAATGCCTAAATGACCGTCCCTCAGGGGGCATATCCTGATCTTTTCCTTCCACACTTCTCTGCCACCACTGTGCCTGAAACTACCAAGACCAATACTTTCCATGACTTCAGTAGCCACTTCAGGGGATGTTTTCAGCCTCCTTTATTCTTTTCTTTTTTTCTAACAGCCTACTTTTTTCCTCAAGCAATTTATTCTCTCTATAACAATAAAAGTGATTTTTCAATACTGAAGATTAGATCACGTAATTTGGCTGGTTAAAATCTTTTAAGGTACTGCACTGGAAGATTAAATAAATTCAAAACTATTAAGCACTGCCCACAAAAATCAGTATGATCCAACTGCTGCCTGTATACCCGTAATCGTCCTCCTGTACAACATTGTAGACAACCATTTTGTTCAGTTTTGAGGACATGTCACATTGTTTCTCGTCTCAAACCCATGAATCATGCTGTTCCCTCTTCTTAGAATATTGCTCCCAGGTTTTACCTGTTGAAGTCACATTCCTCACTTGGGCTATTCACTCCTCAGTTTTCCTTTATAACTTACTGGAATAGAATCTTCTCTTTTTTCTCTTTAGAAAATACACTATAATTTGTGACTATTTCTTGTGGGTTTATTCATTTCAAGTCTGCCCACCCCCAAAAATCTTTAAATGCCAAGAATATGGTGTCTCTGTGTGTTACCATCCCACTCAATGCCCGGAATTTAACAAAGTTTTGAGACACCGTTGGAGTTCAATAAACATATGCTGAATGATTGACTTTCCTCCCTTGAAACAATCCTCCACGAAAAGTACAATTGCATAAGTGCAGTTATGATACATTTAGCACAAAATTAGAATCAAGGGGTATGAGTTTGACAGCAGCAATACTCATAGGTTTGAAGCTAAAAATTAGACAAATCTGGGCATAGATTCAATGCTTAAAGCCATATAGCCCCAATTCCATTCTCCTGATTAATAATTAATAGGCAAGACCATTGCTTTCATCAGTGCTTTAACTCCTGGCTTTTTATTATCTTTATCTACACTTCAGTGAAAGCAAATAAATAATCTCCTACAAATAGCTTGTTTTTCTCTCGTTGACTTAGATGTTTTTTATTTAGAACTCTAAAAACATTTTCTCACAGATCTAATATCACACACAGTACTTAGGTTCCCATGGTCAGTTCATAATGTTTAATTCACAATTCATCTACCCATTAAAAATATGAGTTAGAAAACTGCTTTATACTAAAAATGTTCTAGGCCTGAGGATATAATAATAAACAAAAGAGACAAGAATCTCTATCCTCTTGGGTCTTCTATTTATATCATCAAGTGAAAGAATTGAAATATATAGAATTTTAAAAAATGGAAAAAGACATATGGAATGACAAGTAGTGGTATGGTACAACGGAAAACAAAGCAGGGGGCAAGGATAGGAAATGAGGGATTGTAATTTGAGCTTAATACGAGTAGAATTTATTGATACTCCATATTGGTCCCAAAAAAGGACTTGAAGTAGATAATATTTATAAAATCTACTCACCACAAATATAATAATAACATTTATACAAGTAAAGACTTTCAGCTGTGAAATTTTATCCAAACATGCTTCCTTCCGCATAGCCATGGGACAGGCTGAGAAATGCTCAGACTCTATGTAATTGACAAAGGATTGCAGCCTACAACCAAGTATCTAAAAAGGCTGTGACTGAAAACAGTGATGGAAACCAGAAGAAGAAAGAAATGAGGAGGAAAAAGGAAAGAACAAGGGAAATGGCTCAGTAGAATAAGTGCTTGCCTGGCAAGTGCAAGGGCCTGAGTTCAATCCCCAGTTCTGCAAAAAAAAAAAAAAAAGGAAAGAACACATCTCTGGTGATACAAACTTCTGTGGGAAAATAGCTCCCATTATTCAGTTGTTACTTAACTATCTATTGTCGCGCGCATCCTCGCCAGCAAGGAAGACGCGACCACTGGTTGTCTCTGCAATGCTTTATTCTTCCATGGATTGAGCAGTTCTTCTTTTCCTTCTCCTCCTTCTCCTCCTGCTCCTCCGCTCCTCCGCTCCTCCGCTCCTGACCCGGGCAAGCCCCGCCCCAAGCTATATACCACAAGGCGTCCAACCCTGGAGTGACACGTGGGCGCAGCCAATTGGTCCAGATACGCGGAAGGGCGCCACAGCCTTTGCCTTAGCCATATAAGGAGTTGTTTACTACAGAGAGCACTCACCCAGCGGGGGGTGGAAGGCGAAGCCTGTACCATCTTTAAAGGCGCAGCTATTCGCAGCCCTCTACAGTTCCCCCTTTTTGTTTATAGCAACAGGTGAGAGTAGAGGCCTGATCCCCGCTGTGTGCGGACGTGGGCCAACTCTTGCCCAGGTATCATCTACCCAGGGAGTGTCAGTGCTGTCCGATGCCCTTTTTCACGGGGGTAGGTAGACAGGCATGGAACCTACATGCAATCAGGCATGCTCTCCATGGATTCCGGTTGCGCACTCCGGTTTCCACGTGCAGTGCTTTGCCTCGCACCCTGTGCTGGTAAACTATTAGTGTAAGGTGGCCAGCCCAACACCAGGGGACTGCGTAGCTATAGGCTTTGGCTAATTATCTGTGGTCACCAAGCATCATTGGATTCCTGGCACGACCCATGGTGCGTCGCTCCAGCATGGAGACCCACACCTGAGCTGGGGGAGGAGGTTCCATTGCTAGTAGTACTTGCTTAACGGCTACTTGTTGGTTTGGCGCTGTCGATATTTACAGAGGAGAAACAAGCAAAAACATAACCTCCCGCCACATAATAACAAGAGGGAGACAGATCCCGCCCAGCGCGATGCCCACCCAGCAGCTGCAGCCAGCTGATTCCAGAAGGGGCTGCACTAACAGGCGGCACTCGAGTCTCATTAATCTTTGTGATGGCATGCGCTAACTGCAGGGTATAAATCAGG
>PVKA01044220.1:0-16308 GCA_004027165.1 Ctenomys sociabilis | reverse complement strand
TATTGCCTTCCTTGTGGTTACTCATAGTACAAGATGCGAACATGATATCCTGTCCAGAAACACTATTAATTCAAAACTTTCTTCTCATTGAATTGAGAAAGTACCTATATATATTTTATTTTTTATATAAAAATGGGTTTATTTCTCCACTTGATTTAATGAAATTCACTTTGCTCCCTCATGAATCTCTTTCCGCTGTTGCTCCATAATCACCTTGAACAGAAAATATGGGGCACAACTGAGTTTCATGATGTTACAATACAGGTTCTCCTATGTCCTGAGTGTTCACTGACCTTTAAAGGCTAGGGCCAAAATGTTGGCTGACCTTGCAGCTCTTTTATTTCTCCAATTTTGATCTGTGAATTGAGGTTGTTAACCATTCAGAAGAAAAGCTGATTAGTACCCTGCAGCATATGCCATTCACTTTGCCCTAACCATTTGACTCAATCCTTTTTCAACTTGTTGTTGTACATTTCTAGTTGTATTTCTTCCTTTGACTTCTTATACTAAGGAGACTATATGATATTTGCACATGTGTGTCTGGTTTATTTCACTTATGAGTATATGTTCAAGTGGGATTCACTTCAGTATAAATGCTTCAAGTTTATCATTCTTTATAGCTGAATAATACTCTATTATATAGAAATACCACATCTTTTTCAACCATTCCTCATGTGACAGACATCTTCGTTGTTTCAAGATTTTGCTATCACACATTGTGCTGCTATAAACATAGGTACACATATATCACTATGATATAATGTTTTCAGTTCCTCTGGGAGAATTCCCAGTAGCCAGCTTGAATGGAATTTTCAGGCCTATTATTTTGAGGAGTCTTCACACAAATTTCCACAATGGTTGTACCAGTCTACATTCCCACCAGCAGTGGAGAAGTGTTCCCTTTTCCCCACAACCTCTCCAACATTTGTTGTTGGTTAATTTCCTTGTGATAGCCATTCTTTCCGAAGTGAGATAGTACCTCACTATTGTTTTTATTTGCTTTACATGGATAGTGAACAAAGTGGAGCATTTTTTCATGTATTTATTTGCTTCTTTAACTTAATCCACTGAGAAGCATTTATTCATCCCAGATGCCCATTTCTGAATCGGGTCTTTAAATTTTAGGTCCCTGTTATATCTTAGTTCTTTATATATTTTAAAGAGCAGACCTTTGTCTGATTGCTTATTAGTTAGGATTTTTTCAAAATTTGTGGATTTTTTTTTCACTTGACAATTTCTTTTGACATGCAGAAACTCCTCAAGAGTTGATCCTAGTTGTTGATTCATGCAAATGTTTCCCGTACAAATATATGTTGGTTCATGAACTCTGTACCTACCATTATGTCTTCAAGAGTTCCTCCTACTTTCTCTTTCAATGTTTAGATTTTTAATCCATTTTGACTTTAGCTTCGTCCATGGTGATAGACCTGGGTCAAGTTTTAGTCTTCGTCATGTAGAAAGCCAGGTTTTCCAGCACCATTTCTAAAGAGGCTATCTTTCTTCCAGTAATCTTGTTTGGCCCCTTTGTGTAAGATCAGGTCACTGAGTTTGTTTGTAGATGTATTTGTGTCTTCTAATCTATTTCCTTGATCCTCTGGTCTATTTCTTTGCCAATACCATGTTGATTTTATCACAGTGGCTTTGTAGTGTAATTTCAAGTCAGGAATTGTGAAACTTCCTGCCTTGTCTTTAGTGGCCAAGATTGCCTTTGTGATTGTAGGTCTTTTGTGGTTCCAAATAAATTTTAGGAGTGATTTATCTAGGTCTGGGAGGTAAAAGTTTGGTTAGGGATTGCATTAAAGTTGTTCAGAAAATTTGGGAGTATGGCCATCTTCACGATGTTGGTTCTTCCTATCCAGGAGTGTGGAATATTTTTCCATTTTTTGAAATCCTCTAAAAGCCCTTTTCTTAGGATGCTGTAATTTTCTGTGAAAAGATCTTTGACTTCCTTGGTTAAGTGAATTCCAAAGTATTTCATTTTGTGTGGAGCTATTCTAACAGATATTGTTTCTATTGTTTCCCTCTCAGTGTGGTTGTTATCTGTGTAGAGGAATGCTATTGACTTTTGAGTACTGACTTTGTATCCTGCTATGGTACTGAATTTCCGTATCAATTCTAGTAGTTTCTTTTTGGAATTTTTTGGGTCCTCCGCATAAAGTATCATGACATCTGCAAATAGTCATAATTTGACTTATTTTATACATATTCTTATTCCTTTTATTTATTCTCTTTTCTAATGCCTGTTGCTAATGATTCCAAAACTATATTGAATAGGAGTGGTGATAGAGGACATCCTTTTCTTGTATCTGATTTAAGAGTAAAAGATTTCTGGCTTTCTCATTTAGGATTATATTCGGTTTTCGGTTGTAATAGATGGCTTTTATCAAGTTAAGGTAGAGTCCATCTATTTGAATTTTCTGTAGGACTTTGAACATGAATGAATGTTGGACTTCTTTGCATCACTGAGATGATCATTGAGATGATCATGTGGTTTGTAGATTTCAGTCTACTAATATAGTATATTACATTTATAGATTTTCAAATATTGAACCATCCTTTCATCCTTGGGATGAATCCTACCTGGTCATGGTGTATGATCTTCTTGATGATTTGCTGTATTCCATTTGCTAGGATTTTATTAAGGATTTTTACCTCTATATTCATGAAGGAGATTGGCCTTTACTTCTCCTTTTTAGTTGTGTCTTTCCCTGATTTTGGAATCAGTATAATACTTTCCTCTAGAAATCATTTTTGGAGGATTGCTTCCTTTTCAATTTCATTGAAGAGTTTGAGGAGTGTAGGGATTATATAATCTATAAATTTCTTGAAGAATTCAGCTGTACTTTTCTTTGTCAGTATGCTTTTTATTATGTTCAATTTATTTGGCCTTTATTGGTGTATTGAGAGTTGTTATATGTTCTTGGTTTAGTTTTGGTCATTTGTACCTTTCTAGGAATCTGTCCATTTCATCTGTGTCTTCTATTCTGTGAGCATAAAGATTCTCAAAATAGCTATGGAAAATTCATGAATTTCCACTGAGTCTGTGGTGAGTTTACCCTTTTCATTCCTTATGGCTTCTGTTTGAATTTTTTCTTTTCTCTTTTTCATGAGGTTGACTAGAGGCTTATCAACTTTATTTAGTCTTTCAAAGAACCAACTTTTTGATTGGTGGATTCTTTGAATTATTTTCTTCATCTCAATTGAATTAATTTCTGCTCTAAACTTTATGATTTCTTCCCATCTTTGAAAAGAAGTGTTTGCACTTCTTTTTCCAGATGTCGGGGGTGCAACATTAGGGTGTTTATTTGTTCCCATTCTGTTTTCCTAATGTATGAGTTCTTCACCATGATTTTCCCTCTAAGAACTACTTTCATAGCTTCCAATTGATTCCTGTAAGTTGTGCTTGAATTTTCATTGTTTAATTTCTTCTGTGACCCATTGATTGCTGAGTAGGGTGTTGTTTAATTTCCATGAATTTAGCAGGTTTTTCTAGTTACTTTTGTCCTTTAGTTCCAGTTTCATCGCACTGTGGTCAGATAATATGCATGGGATAATATCTGTTTTCTTGCATATACTTACGCATGACCTCTGGACTAGTATGTGGTCTGTTTTGGAAAATGACCCATGTGCAGCTGAAAAAAATGTGTGTTCAGCTGTGGTTGGGTGGAACACTCTATACATGTCCACCAGGTCCATTTGTTCCAAGTTCTGGTTCAGTTCTGCTACTTCCTTGGTAATGTTTTGTCAAGTTGTTCTATCTTTTTGAAATGAGGGGATGTTAATGTCTCCTGTTAAGATTGTGATCGTAGATATTAGGTTTTTCATTTCCATTAAGATTTTTCTTCGATAGGTGTGTGCTTCTGTGTTTGGTGCATAGATATTGATGAGTGTTACCTCTTGCTCTTGAATTTTTCCCCTAACCAATGTATAGTGGCCTTCTTTGCGTCGTTTGATCATTCTTCGATTGAAGTTGAGACTGTCTGAGCAGAGAATTGCTACTTCTGCTTTTTTTCTGAGGTGCTTGGGCATTTAGTATTATTTGCCAGCCTTTGACTTTGAATCTATAAATGTCTTTTTGAGTTAAGTGTGTCTCTTGCATGCAGCATGTTGTTGGATTTTGTTTCCTAATCCATTATGCCAATCTATTTTTCTTAATTGGTGAATTAAGTCCATTTACATTGATAAATAAAATGTGATGACTTATGTTTATCATGACATTTACCGGCTGTTGTTTGTTCCGTTGTATCCTGTGTTTAATTGTCTGTGCTGTTTAGTGTGTTCCTTCCATTCCCATTCGTGGAGTTCCAGTCATTGTGGTCTTTGTCTAGAATACCTTTCAGTAGTCTGTGTAGGGATAACTTTGTCATCATAAAATTCTTTAGTTTATCTTTGTCATGGGAGTATTTCACTTCTCCATCAATCTTGACAGAGTGTTTTGCAGGGTGTAATAGTGTGGATTGGAATTTTTTTTCATATATGATTCAAAGAACTCTGCTCCATGCTCTCCTTGCCTTCATGCTTTGTATAGAGAAATCAGCTATCATAATTCTGATGGGTTTTCCTTTGAATGTGATCTGCTTCTTCTCTCTAGCAGCTTTCAGTATATTATTCTTGTGTTGGATTTCTTGAATGTTGATTATTGTATGTCTCCATGTGTTTTTACTTTGGTTGACATTGTTTGGTGTTCTGTGTGCTTCAGTTACCTGAATGTGGGATTGCTTTCTCATATTTGGAAAGTTTTCTGCAGTACTTCTGCTCATATTATTTTTATATCATTTGTATTGACTCCTTCATTTTCATTGATGCCAATTAATCTCATATTGTTCATCCTGGCTTCATCTTTTAGGTGATGGATTATTTTTTCATGAATCCTCTTTGCCTTTAAGAGATCCTTTCTCACCTTTTCACTAGCTGAACCAGCGTCCTCAAGATCTGAAACTGTTTTTGCTTTTACTCAAACGGTTTTATAGACTCATGATTGAGATTTTCAGTTCTTCTATATCTCTTTGACTTTGGTTCATGCATTCTATTTATTTTCTGTATTACTCATTCCAGGAATCTGTCATATTTCTAATCTCCTCTTTTTTTATCCATATCTTCTTTAGAGGTAACTATTATTTCTTTTTCTGCAGAATTTCTTCCAAATTGGGTTTCCTCTGTATATTTCAGGAATTGTTTCTGTATTTCAGCTGCTACGATTTCACAGAATTCTGTTTTGATTTCTGAATTTATTTCTGCTTTGTGTTCCTCATGACCTTTCTGCTGTTGTTTCTTTGCTTCTGACACTGTTCATACATTTCAGCTGGAATAGTGTTCCCTGCACTTGTTCTGGGCGAGCATTGGGTTTCCCCCATGTTTCTGGATTTTATTCATTACTTCTGATGCTATGTATTCAAATATTTCTTTTTTTTATTTCTGGTGTTAATTCTTGTCTGAGTTCCTCTATACCTTTCTGCTGCCATTCCTTTGCTTCTGTTTCTGTCAATTCATTCATTTCAGCTGAACTAGTGTCCTCTGCACTTATTGGTGGACTCGAGACCTGAGATTTCATTTTTCTCCTTGTCTTTGTCATTTTGTATAGCCCTGACCTCTGACCTTTGGTATAGAGCACTGGTGCAGCTATGACCTTAGTGTGTAATGAGATTCGGGTGCCAGTCTGTTAAGTTGGAGATTATCCAGTTATGTCTGGCCTGTATCTAACTATTGTGTTCAGTTCTTTTTCGTTGGAGCTCCTGTGGCTCCTCTCTGTTGGGTTCCTTGTCAGAAGAGCACTGGGGGGCACAGAAGCTCTCCCTCACAATCACCAGACCAGACAGGGATGGATTGAGTGCCAGGAGAGTCTCCAAATGTTCTCACTCCGATGGTGGGTTTGGGGGCAGTGGCTCTGGGGAGGTGCCAGGCAGGTCTGTCTTGAGTGTCTGAGGCAGGTCTCTGGCTAGCATGTCTTGGGTCCTGAGGCTCTGGATGACACAGAGTGCACAGTGAGCAGCCAAAGGCTCTCCTTCAGACTCACCACACACTCACCAAATTGGGAAGCCAGGAGAGTCATGCAAATTCCCACTTGCATGTTGGGCTTGGGGGTGGGATCTAGGAAGTTGCTGGAGTCAACCCTGCTGTGTCAGGCAGGTCGCTGTGTCTCATGTCTTATTTTATATATACAGATACAAAATGGTCCTTCATTTGTATACATATTTTTTATTTATTTTAGCCAGAGATGAGTATTCCATTGCCATTTAAATATTGTAGATGCTTTAATTAAGCAAAATAATCCAACACAATCCAATAGCTTATAATTTTATTTTCAGGGCTGTATTATAACAAATTATTTTCTGCTTTTCATTACTCAGAATAAAACTTATATTTTCAAGATGGTTTCTCTTAAATATTGTTTTAGATTATGATGTAAAATATACACCAAAGACAAAAATTCAACATCAAAATATAAATTACTTCCTTTACAGGAATACTTTCTCAGCTGAGATTGTAGACCTAATTAGAATTAATCAAATAATAATTCTAGATTCAGTAGAATCTATTTAAAATAATTATTTACAATGTAGAAGAAGATTCAGCTCAGCCCAGGCCCAGTAAGTGTGTGGATTAGCTTCCCGATCCCCTGTACCCACAGAAATCCTCCAGACCAAAACTAAGGCACCCCTGTGAGTGAGACTTCCTACCGTGCCCTTGGGACTCCTGCAACCCTCAAGATCCCCCGCTCCCAAGCATGTCTAGTGAGTGAGAACTGCTGCGACTCTCTCGGGACCCACAGATTGAGCAAAAGCCCAGACAAGGCTAGTGTGTGGGAGAGCTTCTCCATTCCCCTGTGCTCACAGAGGCACAACAACCTGGCACCGCAGGTTCACTGTTTGCTCCAGAAGGCAAAACATTTTCACCTCCACGAGCTGCAACAGGAAGGAGCTGAACACAACAGCTAGACTAGGCCAGGCTTAAATTGATAAACTCAAACTTAGTAGCGCTGTGCCAAAATTTCTGTAGGTGCCAAGATTATACCTGCACCAAAGTTCTTCATGAAAGGTGAGAGGTCAGTGCTACACAAAATAACAAAGGCTTAGAGCAAATTCAATCTCAGGCCATGAGCCTACCAATAACAAGTGCAGAGGGTACTAGATCAGCTGAAATGAATTAAGAAATGGTGTCAGACATAAAAAAAAAAAAAGTAGCAGAAAGGTATGGAGGAACTCAGATCAGAATTAATTCCAAAAATAAACAGGAAATCTTTGAATTCATAGCATCTGAAGTAAATAATCTAATACAGAATCACATCGGGAAAACTCCATTCCCGCCTACAACATATTCAGAGGACAAGAACTCAACTGAAATATATGATTAATAGTGTTGGAAGTTAAATAAACAACAGCAGAAAGGTATAGATGAACTTAAAAGAGAATTAGTTTCTGAAATAAAAAAGAAATCTCTAAATTCATATCATTTGAAGTAAAGAATCAAAAACGGACACATTTGGAGGAACCCAATCTGAAAAAAACTCTGCAGTAAAAGAATTAATAATTACATCTAAAGAAGAAACTGATAAAAAAAAAAAACAGACAAGATTAGAAATATGGTGAATTCCTTGAATGACCAATACAGGAAAGAAATAGATCACATGAAGCAAAGCCAAAGAGATATAGAGGAACTTAAAATCTCAATCACTAGTCTATAAAACCATTCGAGTGAAAGTGAAGACAGAGATCCAGATCTTGAAGACGCTGGTTTAACTAGTGAAAAGGTGAGAAAGTATCTCTTAAAAACTACTAGGAAGCAGGAAAAAATAATCCATCACCGTCAAGATGATGCAAAGATGAACAATGTGAGATTAATAGGCATCAATGAGAAAGATGGAGTCAATACAAATGATATAAAAAGAATATGGGCAGAAGTAATAGGAGAAAACTTCCCAAGTATGAGGAAACAATCTGATGTTCAGGAAACCAAAGCATACAAAGATCCAAATAACTTCAAGCCACCAAAAAATGAAAAGAGACATATAATAGCCAAGATCTCAGAAATCCAGCATCTAGAACAATGCACTGAAAGCTGCTAAAGAAAAGAGGCAAATCACATTCAAAGGAAAACCCATCAGAATTATAGCTGACTTCTCTTTACAAACCATGAAGGCAAGGAGAGCATGAAGCAGAGTACTTCAAGTCCTGTATGAAAACAAATTCCAGCCCAGACTACTATACCCTGCAAAACTCTCTTTCAAGTTTGATGGAGAAGTGAAGTATTTCCATGACAAAGAGCAACTAAAGAATTTCATGATGACAAAGTCAACGCTATGCAGATTACAGAAAGATGCTCTAGAGAGGTCCCAAAATGATCAGAAATCCACAAATGAGAACAGAAAGAACCCAGTAAACAGGGCAAACAATTAAACACAGGAAACAAGGAGCTAAGAACAGCAGGTAAATAACATGTCAATCATAAGTCAACACATTTCAATTATAGCCATCAATGTAAATGGACTCAATTCACCAATAAAGAGAAAGAGACTGGCACAGTGGATTAGGGAACAAAATCCAACAATATGTTGTATACAAGAAACACACTTAACTCAAAAAGACATTCACAGACTTAAAGTCAAAGGATGGGAAAAAATACTACATGCCCTAGCACCTCATAAAAAGCAGGGTAGCAATTCTGTTCTTAGACAGTCTCAACTTCAAACAAAGAAGGACCGAACAGAATAAATAAAGAAGGCCACCATATATTGGTTAGAGGAAGAAGTAACACTCATAAATATCTATGCATCAAGCACAGGAGCACACAACTGTATAAGATAAATTTTAATGGACAAGAAAAATCTAATTTTCAATGTTACAATCTTCACAGAAGACCTTAACACCCCCTTTTCTCAAAAAGAGCTCAACCAGACAAAAAGCAAAAAAAAAAAAAAAAGTAGCAGAACTGAACCAGAGCTTGGAACAAATGGACTTGGTGGACATATACAGTGTTCCACATACCCACAGCTGGATACACATTTTTCCAGCTGCACATGGGTCATTTTCTAAAATAGATCACATACTGGTCCAGAGGTCACGCTTAAGTATATACAAGAAAATAGAAATCATCCCATGCATACTATCTGACCACAATGCAATGAAATTGGAAATAAACAACAAAAGAAACCAGAAAAATCTCCTAAATACATGGAACTTAAACAATACCCTACTCACCAGTCAATGGGTCACACTTGTAATTAAACAAGAAATTCAACAATATCTACAATTCAATGAAAATTCAAGCACAACTTTTCGTAATTTATGGAACGTAATGATAGCACTTCTCAGAGGGAAATCCATAGCTATGAACTCCCATATTAGGAAAACAGAAAGGAAAGAAATAAATGCCCCAATGCTGCACTTCCAACATCTAGAAAAAGAAGAGCAAACTAAACACAGAGCCCATAGACAGGTTGAAATTATAAAGATTAGAGCAGAAGTTAATCCAATTGAGATATAGAAAACAGTTCAAAGAATTAACGAATTACAAAGCTAGTTTTTTGAAAGACTAAATAAAATCAATAAGCCCCTAAATAACCTCATCAAAAAGAGGGCAGAAAAAATTCCAATATAAGAAATAAAGAGTTAATCACCACAGACCAAGTGGAAATTAAGAAGATTATCAAAAGCTACTTTGAGAATCTTTACAGAATTCTTTCACAGAATAGAAGACACAGAAGAAATGAACAGATTCCTTAAAAGGTACCAATTACCAAAACTGAATCAACAAGATATAACAACTCCCCCAAACCCAATAACAGCCAATGAAATACAAAATGTAATAAAAGCCTGTTGACAAAGAAAAGTCCAGGTTTTTGTAGGTTCACAGCTGAATTTGATGAGAAATTTATAGAATATATACTAACTACATTCCTCAAACTCTTCAATGAAATTGAAAAGGAAGAAATCCTCCCAAAATCATTTCTGGAGGAAAATATTATACTGATTCCAAAACCAGGGAAAGAAACAACTAAAAAAGAGAACTACAGGCCAACCTTCTTCATGAACACAGATGCAAAAATTCTCAATAAAAACCTAGCAAATAGAAGACAGCAAATCATCAAGAACACACATCATGACTATGTAGGATTCATCCCAGTGATTCAGGAATGGTTCAGTATTCAAAACTGTGTAAATGTAATGCACCATGTTAATAGACTGAAATCTAAAAACCATATGATCATCTCAATTGATTCAGAAAAAGCTTTTGATGTAGCCGAAAACTCATTCATGTTCAAAGTCCTGCAGATAATTTGAATAGAAGGCCTCTACTTCAATTTGATAAAAGCCAGCTACTACAACTACACGGCTAATATAATTTTAAATGGGCAAAAACTGAAACCATTTACTCTTAGATCTCGTACAAGACAAAGATGTTCTCTATCTCCCCTAGTATTCAATATAATTTTGGAATTTTTAGGTATAGCCATTGGACAACAGGGAGAAATAAAAGGAATAAAGATATGTAAAGAATAAGTTAAATTATCATTATTTGCAGATGACATCATAGTTTATATAGTTTGGAATACCCAAAAAACTCCACCAAGAAGCTACTAGAATTGATATACAAATTAAGTAGCATAGCAAGATACAAAGTCAACACCCGAAAGTCAATAGCATTCCTCTACACAGATAACAAACACACTGAGAGGGAAGTTCTAGAAACAATACCTTTTTAAAATATCACTACAGAAAATGAAATGCCTTGGAATTCACTTAACCAAAGAAGTCAAAGATCTTTTCATGGAAAATTGCAGGACTCTAAGAAAAGAGATCGTACAGGATTTCAGAAAATGGAAAGAAATTTCCTGCTCCTGGATAGAAAGAACATGTATCCTGAAGATTCCCATATTCCCAAAATTGTTTTACAGATTTAATGCAATCCCTATCAAACTGCAACCGACGTACTTCGCACACCTAGAGAAATCATTCCTAAAATTTGTTTGGAACCAGAAAAGACCTAGAATAGCAAAGGCAATCCTTGCCAACAAAGACAAGGCAAGAGGGATTACATTTTGTGATTTGAAATTATACTATAAAGCTACTATGATAAAATCAACATAGTATGGGAGCTCAATAAACCTGAGGATCAATGGAATGGATTAGAAAATGCAGAAGACTCTACAAACACACTCAGCCACCTTATCTTTGAAAAAGGAGCCAAATTTGCTTAATGGAACAAAGACAGCCTCTATCTTTGGTGCTGGAAATGGTGCTGGCAAAACTGGCTCTCTATATGCCAAAAATTTAAAGTTGATGACAGTCTATCACCATGCACTAAGCTAAAATCAAAATATTGAAGATCTAAACATTAAATCAGAAGTAGTAAATCTCCAGGATTTACTCTTGCAATCATAGGGGTAGGCAAAGAGTTCATGAACAAATGTTGAATCGCATGGGAAATACTTAAATAAATGAACACCTGGGACCAACTCTTATTGAGTTTTTGCACGTCAAAAGAAATTACCAACAAAGTGAAAAGACAATCCACAAATTTTGAAAAACTCTTAGCTAATAAGCACTCAGACGAAGGCTGCTCTCTAGAATTTATAAAGAACTAAAAAACATTAGGGCCTTTAAATTGGAAAACTTAATGCAGAAATGAGCATCCCAGATGAATACACACTTCTCAGAGGAAGAAATTAAAGAAGCAAAGAAATATATGAAAAAAATGCTCCACATCACTAACCATCCGTGAAATGCAAATTACAACACTGAGATACCATCTCACTCTTGAAAGAATGGCTATTGTAAAGAAATTAGCTAACAACAAAAATTGGAGAAACTGTGCAGAAAAGTGAACCCTTCTCCACTGCTGGTGAAAATATAGACTGGCACAACCATTGTGGAAATCTGTGTGGAGACTCCTTAAAATTTAGGACTAGAAATCCCATTCAAGTCAGCTATCTCCCTACTGGGTATTTTCCCAGAAGAACTGAAAACATCATATCATAGTAATATATATATATATATAAATTATAATATATATATATATATAATATATATATAAATTATATATATAAATTATATTTATATTTATATTTATAGCAGCACAATTTGTGATAGCCAAATCTTGAAAACACCAAGATGCATGTCACATTAGGAATGGTTGAAAAAGATGTCATTTATATTTAAGTGGATGCCTCTAGAAGATATACTCATAAGTAAAATAAATCAAACGCACATCTGCAAATATTGTATAGTTTCCCTAGTGTAAGAAACCGAAAGAAGAGATAAAAATATAAAGGTGTAACACAACTAAAAAGAAAGTGAGAACTTGAAGATTGGACAACAAGGAGCAGGTAACAAAAACACTGAGAAACAGGATAGGCAGAAAGCCATACATTTGTAAGCACAAGATGGGGAAGGCAATGATTCTGAGAAACAGCAAGTTTTTGAAAGCAGCAGTTAACTGGTAGGATTCTCAACCTGACTATCTATATATGCCGAAACTTTGAACCAAGCAAATGCACTGAAGATAGCAATGTGTAATAGTAGGGTCATGCTTGGAATGCCTGTCATTCTGTTCTGCAAAAAAAAAAAAAATTCTTGTGATTACAATTGAAACCATACTGTCTCACAAGTACAATATGTTTTACTGTGTAATAAAGGAAAAAAAATTCAGAAAAAGTCACAGGAATGTCCTGCTACAATGCTGTATATGGTTATATATCTAAATTTCTCTGTAAAAATATGTGTTTATTCCTATTTAAAAAATTTTTGTCCTCATATTCTGTAAGGACTTAACATTCCACACATCAGTACTCGATGGAAATTATGTGTTTTACTTAATGCCTAAGAAATTTTATGTTTAGATGGATAGTTAAGGTAAAACAAACCGCATATGTTTCAGGGTAATAATCAGTTTCTCTTCTCAAGGGTTAACAACATAATTTTGCAGATCAAAAATTGGAGAAAAGGAAGGGCTGAAAGGTCAGTCAAAATTTGGATCCTAGTCTTTCAAGGTCAATGAAGACTCAGTATACAAATGATCCTGTACTGTAACATCATGGAACTCAGTTGCGTACCAAACTTTCTGATAAAGGAGATTAAGGAGCCACAGAGGAATGTGATTGATGATATAGTGTACCTAAAGAGAATCACATGGAGAGAAAATTCTCTCTCAGGCTTTCACAGAGAGCAAATTGGTCAAGCAATGGCCGTGACTCATCCACATGGCTGACACTGACAAAGGATATACAGGTTTTCAGGATAAATTCTGAGGGGCCTTAACTGACCATATCAGATACAAATGTTACATTTCATGTTGTGTAGGTCTTGCTTTATCTTGGTCTTATCCATCCAGCAGAAAAGTATTAAAATGAGGTACATAAAGTATAACCATATTAACATGTTGAGCTGTAAAAGCTCTACTAACAACTTCTGTGGATAACCCACTACTATTGTGGACTGTTTGACCTTGTTGGAGTGTTTTGCTGAATTCAATCACCTATAATATTTAAATGCCAATAGAATACCCATCTCTGACAGGACTAAGCAAAAAATGTTGATATAAAGGAAGAACCATTTTGTATTTGCATACACAAAATAGTTAGGATAGATATGCAGCTACTTTTGCTTAATTCTATGAGAAGAAAGATTGGTAGTAATAGTGTTTGGACAGAATGACCTTTCTGATTCATGTACAAAGGAAAATAACAATGAAAAATGTGTTAATTATTGAAACTTGTGTATTAAAAAACAGAAAGTATTGTTTCTTTTCTACATCTGGATTTTAGTTTTAATATTAAGATCCTTTTAGCCAACATTTAAAAACTTTAATTTCTTTGATAAGTATTTTTAGGTAAAAACTTGGTGTTTTTTGTTTTCCAATAAATATATTTAATGATAAAAAAGGAAGATACAAATACATTAGAGAAAATAATACATATACAAGTGTATTAAATATCTGAAAACTAGAAAAATAATGCTTGCTGCTGTTCTTGTTTTGCTTTTATAAGGATAAGAGTAATTGAACTTGAGAGAGCAAGCATGAATACGGGGATGAATGAAAGTGTGGACTGATGCATTAGTAGATGCAAGAGTTTACCTGGTGATCAAATGCAAATATCAAAAGATAGAGCTGATTTGCCCTGAGGTTGACTCATGCTTGGAGGGGAAAAAAAGACCTAAACAAAGCTTAACAAATAATTTTACTGTTTGAATAGGGGGAACAAACAGCTTAACTAATAATTTACGCAAAGAGAAAATCTTACAGTACACTGTCTGGCCCAGTTATAAATATATAATAGAAGCATTTCCTAATCTTGTTTAAGTCAAATGGAGACAAATAGTTCTTTCAGGTAAATTGATTTACAGAGTATAAAAATTGGGAAATTTCTTAAATTTTACTTTTTTCCAGGATTGCTGGCAAATATAAAATTTAATGCTATTAGTGATCACAATTTTAAAGATTCAGTATTCATTGCAAATTTATAAGGATTTTGTAATCCATTTGTCACAAAATACTGTAGACTGTAAAACACAGAATTAGTTCTTGGCTGTCAATTCTGTTGCAGGATCTGTGTGTTGGTTTTTATGCCAGGATCTTTCTCTTTTATTACTGCTTTGTAGCATACTTTGAAGTAAAGTAGTTGTGCTGTTTTTGCTCAAGGGTCATTTGGCTAGCCAGAAATTTTAGGATCATTGTATTATTTCTGTAAAAAATGCCACTGATATTTTGAAGGGAATGTAGAAGAGTGAATGTAGCTCAGTTTAGATAGTATATATTTTTAAAAATTATTGACTCTTCCAATGAACATGGCTGTTTCAAATTATTTATGTCTTTTTTAATTTCTATCATCAGTATTTTATACTTTTGATATGCAATCTTTTCCTTTGTAAAATTTATTCTTCAGTATTCTCTGTAGTCATTATAGATTAGATTTTTTTAATTTTTAATAGTTTGTTATAGAATAGAGGAAAACTACTATATGATCTTCTAAGTCAGTCATAGAACATTTATTAAAAAATTATATCTTTTTGCATTTCCTAGTAGTTCTACAATGATCCTGACTTTGTTGAAACATAAAAAAGTATAAAGATTTTAATATAGCTCAAAAAAAGAATTTGCTTGTCACTAAAATGACCAATACTTACTATAAATATTAACTGCATTTGGAAAAATAATATAGAAGTATTTGAAGTATTTTCTAGTGGAAAACTGAAAGAATCAATATTTAGAATTAGGCTCATTAATAAAACTACAACTTGGGCTGTCCAGATAGCTCAGCAGATTAAAGTGTCTGCTTAGGCATGCATAGGACTGGGGTTCAAACTCCTGCGATTTGTGCAGGCTCCGCCCCCAGGGCATACTGAGACACTAACTGAGATTGGCATGGTGGTGTGCATCTCTAATCCCAGCATTTGGGAGGCTGAAAACAGGAGGATCACTATAAGCCCCATCTATGTAGTGAGATTCTATAGACCCTACGTTACACAAAATCCTATAACTTATTAATATATATCTCACAGTATAGCTTATACACCTTTTCTCTTCCCTTGAACCTTATGCCAAATAGATAATCTTCAAGATAACATATGCAAAAAACTTCAATAAGATGAGATTGCAGTGGTTGATTTTTGAAATCTTTCCAATGCAGACTGATTATTGTTCATAAACTCTTTGCCTAGCTGTATGCCTTCAAGGTTTCTACCTACTTTCTGCTCCGGTAGATAACGTGTTCATTTCTAAATATTTATATGTGTGATCCATTTTGACTTTAATTTAATGCATGGTGATAGACATCATTCTAGTTTTAGTAGTTTTTGACAGGTGGAAAGTCAGATTTCTAATTATTGAATCTGTGATATAATTCGACTTTAAAAAGTAAGCATACAGCTACATTCTCTTAATTCACTGTTTAGAGATATCTGCCATGAAAATGTCTGTAAGTATAATATCAGGTATGCACCGTGTATGGCACCAAACCATTATGAAAACAGTTTGCAATATATAAATCATTGAATCTGTCCTATTAATTTGATTTGAAACTGTCTCATTGCTATTTGTTATTCAAAAAATAAATAAATTAATTAAAAAAAGAAGAAAGTCAGTTTTCCTAGCATTGTTTATTAAAGATGCTGCTTTTGAAAAGAAAGAAATTGCTCCAAGAAAAAGAGCAAATGGGAAGGGAAAGGAGAAAAGAAAGAAAACATCACACACACACACACACACACACACACACACACATGATAGCTAGTATAATTGTATTACTAATTTCTAATAGTCCATTGAAAGGAACAGTTAGTGTTTATATTGTTTAATCAATTTCAGATTTCTATATCT
>PVKA01044219.1:0-16309 GCA_004027165.1 Ctenomys sociabilis | reverse complement strand
AACCTTATGGGAGCCCTGCAGACCCACCAAAGCCCAGGCTCAGTGACTGTGTGGAAGAGCTTCTATGCTCTCCTGCTGCCCCATAACCTCCAGACTCCAGACCCTCCAGGCCTAGGGTGAAACTCTGAAGCTGAAGTCCCTGCAGTGAGACTAGGGTCAAAACCACTCAGCTAACCCAGGAGCAGAACATCTTGACAAAGGGACACAACAGGCTCACCTGCAAGGACAGCAGCAGGAAGGAACTGAGCCCGGCAGCCAGACCCAACCCAGGCACAACATATGAACTAGAACTTGGTATATCGGTACCTGAATTTCATTAGGTGCTAAGGTTATAACTGCACCAAAGCTCTACACCAAAGATCAGAGGTCAGAGCTATATGAAATGATAAAAACAAGGAGCAGAATGCAATCTCAGGTCTCGGGCCTGCCCAGAACAAGTGCAGTGTTCAATAGCTCAGCTGAAATGTATGAATTAATAGCACTGGAAGTAAAGAAACAACAGCAGAAGGATATAGAGGAACTCAGAGCAGAATGTGTTTCTGGAATAAAAAGAGAAATCTCTGAATTTATAGCATTGGAAATAAAGAATCAAATATAGAAACATATGGAGGAAATACTATCTGAAAAAACTCTGCAATAAAAGAACTAATAACTGCTTCTAAAGAAGATATTGACAGAAAAAAAAAAAGAAGAAGAGATTAGAAAACTGATGGATTCCTTGAATGAGCAATACAGGAAAGAAATAGACCATTTCAAGCAGAGTCAAAGAAATGTGGAGGAACATAAAATCTCAAACACAATCCTGCAAAACCATTTGAGTGAAAATGAAGACAAAGTTTCAGATCTCGAAGATGCTGGTGCAGCTAGTAAAAAGGTAAGAAAAGATCTCTTAAAAGCAAGCAGGATGCAGGAAAAAATAATTCATCACTTGCAAGATGATACAAAGATGAACAATGTGAAATATCAATGTGAAGAATCAATGAGAAAGAAGGAGTCAATACAAACGATATAAAAAGAATATGGGCAGAAGTAATAGCAGAAAACTTCCCAAATATTAGAAAACAATCTGACATTCAAAGCATACAGAAGGCCAAAAAACTTTAAGGCAATTAAAAACACACCAAGACATGTAATAGTCAAGATCCCAGAAATCAAGTACAAAAACAACAGCCAGAAAGCCACTAGAGGAAAAAAAGCAAATCACATTCAAAGGAAAACCCATCAGAATTACAGTCGACTCTCTTCACAAACCACAAAGGCAAGGGTAGCATAGAGCAGAGTACTACAAGTCCGCTATGAAAACAAATTCCAGCCCAGACTACCATACCCTGTAAAACTCTCTTTCAAGTTTAATGCAGAAGTGAAATACTTCCATGACAAAGAACAACTAAAGAATTTCATGATGACAAAGCCAAACGTACACAGATTACTGAAAGATGTGCTAGAGAGGGACCAAAAATGATCAAAACTCGACCAACAAGAACAGAAGAAACACACATAATACAGCAAACAATTAAACACAGGAGAAAAAAAAAAAGGAGTAAACAACAGCAGGTAAATAACATGTCAATCATAAGTCAACACATCTCAATTATAACCATCAATGTAAATGGACTCAATTCACCAATTAAGAGACTGGCACAATGGATTAGGAAACAAAATCCAACAATATGCTATATACAAGAAATACACTTAACTCATCATGAAATTCATAGGCTTAAAGTAGTCAAAGGATGGAAAAAATAATTCATGCCCCAGGACCTCAGAAAAAAGCAGGGGTAGCAATCCTGTTCTTAGATTGTCTCAACTTCGAACTAAGAATGATCAAATGAAATAAACACAGCCACTATATACTGGTTAGGGGAAGAACTCAACAGGAAGAGGAAACACTCATAAATGTGTACACACCAAACACGGGAGCACCCAGCTATGTAAATCGAATCTTAACGGACATGAAAAAGCTAATATACAATACCACAAACTTAAAAGGAGACCTTAAGACCCCCATATCCCAAACAGATAGGTCAACCAGACAAAAAATTAGCAAGGAAGTAGCGGAACTGAACCAGAACTTGGAACAAATGGACTTGATGGACATATGCAGAGTGTTCCACCAGACCACAGCTGAATACACATTTTTTTCAGTTGAACATGGGTCATTTTCTAAAGTAGACCACATACTAGTCCATAGCTCATGCTTAACTCTACACAAGAAAACAGAAATTATCCTATGCATATTATCTGACCACAGTGCATTGAAACTGGAAATAAGTGACAAAAGAAACCAGAAAAATCCCCTAACTACATGGAAATTAAACAACACCCTACTCAGAAATCAATGGGTTACAGATGAAATTAAATAAGAAATTCAACAATATTTATAATTCAATGAAAATTCAACCAAGAATTATCAGATTTTATAGGATGTGATGAAAGCAGTTCTCAGAGGGAAATTCATAGCTGTGAACTCACACCTTGGGAAACCACAACCAGAACAAATAAACACACTAATGCTTCACCACCAATATCTAGAAAAGGAAGAGCAAACCAAATACAGAGCCCAAAGATGGGAAGAAATCACAAAGATTAGAGCAGAAATCAATTCAATAAATGAAGAAAACAGTTCAAAGAATCAATGAATCAAAAAGCTGGTTCTTTGAAAGACTAAATAAAGTTGATAAACCACTATAACCTCATCCAAAAGAGGAAAGAAAAAATTCAAATACAAGCAATAAGGAATGAACACGGTGTAATCACCACAGACCCAGTAGAAATTCAGTAGATTATCAATAGCTACTTTGAGAATATATACACTCCCAGAATAGAAGATACAGATGAAATGAACAGATTCCTAGAATGGTACAAATTACCAAAAGTGAATCAAGAAGACATAACAACTCTCAATAAACCAATAACAGCCAACGAAATGATGAAATGTAATGAGAAATCTGCCGACGAAGAAAAGTCCAGGTCCTGATGGATTCACAGCTGAATTCTACAAGAAACTTACAGAAGATATAATCCCTACACTCTACAAACTCTTCAATGAGATTGAAAAGGAAACAGTTCTACAAAAATCATTTCTGGAGGCATATATTATACTGAAACCAAAACCAAGGAAAGACACAACTAAAAAAGAGAACTACAGGCTAGTTTCACTCATGAACATAGATGCAAAAATCTTCAATAAAATCCTAGCAAATAGAATACAGGAAAAAAATCAACAAGATCATAACATGAAAAGTTAAGATTCATCCCACGTATGCAAGGATGTTTCAATATTTGAAAATCTATAAATATAATACACTATATCAATAGAGCCAACACTAAAAACCACATGATCAGCTCAATTAATGCAGAAAAGCCTCTTGTCAAAGTCCATCACTTATTCATGCTCAAAGTCCTACAGAAAATTGGAATAGAAGCCTTCTACTTCAATTTGATAAAACCCATCTATGACAACCCAACAGCTAATATAATTCTAAATGGGGAAAAACTGAAATCTTTTACTCTCATAACTGGTACAAGACAAGGATGTCCTCTGTCACCTCTCCTATTCAATATAGTTCTGGAATCATTAGCTAAAGCCATTAGGGAATAGGGCTAAATAAAAGGAATAAGAACAGGTAAAGAAGAAGTTAAGTTATCGTTATTTGCAGATGACATGATATTTTAATTGGAAGACCCAAAAAACTCCACCAAGAAGCTACTAGAATTGATACACAAATTCAGTAGCATAGCAGGATACAAAGTCAATACTGAAAAGTCAATAATATTCCTCTACACAGATAATAAACACATTGAGATGGAAATTAGAGAAACAGTACCATTAGCAACACAGACAATGAAATACCTTGGAATACATCTAACTAAAGAAGTTAAAGATCTTTTCACAGAAACTTATAGTAATTTTAAAAAAGAGATCATGGAGGCTTTGAGAAAATGGAAGGATATACTCTGCTCTTGGATAGGAAGAACCAACATTGTGAAGATGGCAATACTCCCAAAATTATTGTACAGATCCATGCAATTCCTATCAAACTACCAGCAACATACCTCCCAGATCTAGAGAAACCATTCTTAAAATTTATTTGGAACCAGAAAAGACCTAGAACAGCAAAGGCAATCCTGGCCAACAAAGACAAGGCAGGAGGCATCACAATTCCTGACTTGAAATTATACTACAAAGCTACTGTGATAAAATCAGCATGGTATTGGCAACAAAATAGACCTGAGGATCAATGGAATAAACTAGAAAATTCAGAGGCCTCTATGAACACACTCAATCACCTGATTGACAAGGGGGCCAAACACACTTCCTGAAAGAAACATAGCCTCTTTAACAAATGGTGCTGGAAAAACTGGCTTTCTACAAGCCAAAAATTAAAACTTGACCCAGGTCTATCATCATTCACTAAGCTACATTCAAAATGAATTAAAGATGTAAACATTGAAACAAAAACACTCAATATCCTGGAAGAGAAAGAAGGAGAAACTCTTGAAGACATAGGGGTAGGCAAAGGGTACATGAACAAAAATCCAATCATACAGGTAATACTTGAAAGAATTAAGAACTGGGATCTCTTATTGAGAAGTTTTTGCACATCAAAGGAAATTACCAACAAAGTGAAAAGACAACCCACAAGTTTGAAAAAATCCTACCTCATGAGCACTCAGACAAAGGTCTGCTCTCTAGAATTTATAAAGCCCTAAAAAACATTAGGACCCCTAAATTTAAAGACCAAATCCAGAAATGGGCATTCTTGATGAATACACACTTCTCAGATGACAAAATTATAGAAGTGAATAAATATATGAAAAAAATGCTCCATATCAGTAGTCATCAGTGAAATTCAAATTAAAGCAGCACTGAGATACCATCTCACCCCAGAAAGAATGGCTATCATAAATAAATCAACCAACAGCAAATGTTGGAGGGGCTGTGGGAATGTAGACTGGTGTAACCATTATGGAAATTAGTGTGGAGACTCCTTAAAAATCTTAGACTGGAAATTCCATTCAAGCTATCTTTCCCACTATGGGGAATTTTTCCAGAGAAACTGAAAAATGTCATATCATGGGGATATATTTGTACCTATATTTATAGCAGCACAATCTGTGATAACCGAATCTTGGAAACAACCAAGATGCCCATCACATGAGGAATGGTTGAAAAAGATGTGGTATTTTTATAGAATGTAATATTACTCAACTATACATAATGATACATTTGAAGCCTTCATAGTTAAGTGGATGCCACTTGAAGGTATACTTCTAAGCGAAATAAACCAGACCCTAAATGTCGTATAGTCTCCCTAGTATAAGTACTCAAAAGAACTACAAATAGAAAGGTATAACAGGCACCAGGGAGATGGCTCAGTGGAATAAGTGCTTCCCTGGGAAGCATAAGGGCCTGAGTTCAATGCTCAGTTCTGAAAAAAAAAAAAGAAAGAACAGAATTAAAAGGAAAGTGAGAACTTGATGTTTGTACAACAAGGAGAAAGACTGGGAAACGTGACAGGGCAAAGCCATGCATTTATACACACAAGATGGGTAAGGCAATGATCCTGAGAAAGATCAGCAAATTTTGGAATCCTGGCAGTTAATTGATAGGATTCTGACCATGACTAAGGGTACATGCTGATACCTGTGAACCAAGCAACTGCAATGAAGGCAATGTGTAATAGAAAGGTTATGCTTGGAATGCCTGTCATTCTGGTCTTTTAAATATGTACTTCTTGTCATGACATACCAATTATTACCATACTGACTCTCAAATACGTTTTTTTTTTTTTTAAATTAAGGGTAATAAATGGGTAATAAATGAAAAAAAAGACACAAGAAAAAAAATGTCACAGGACATAACCATATACAATGCTGTATATGGTTAGATTTCTAAATTTCTGTGTAAAAATATGTGTTTGTTCCTATTTTTTAAAATTATTTTTTTCTTTATAATCTGTAGGGACTTGTAGTTTAACATATCAAGACTTGATGGATAATATTTGTTCCATGTTATGCCTTTGATGTCTGATATTTAGAGAAATAGTGTGGGTAAACCGAACTGCATATGTTGCAGAGTAATAATAAGCTTCTCTTCTGGATGGTTAACAACCGAATCTTGAAGATCAAAAATTGGAGAAAAGGAAAGGCTGCAAGGTCTGCCAACATTTTGGCGCTAGCCTTTCAAGGTCAGTGAAGACTCAGGACGTAGGAGAACCTGTTTTGTAACATCTTTGAACCCAGTTGTGCCCCAAATTTTCTGCTCAAAGAGATTATGGAACCACAGAGGAATGCGATCAATGATGTAACGTGTGCCTATGGAGAGTCACATGGAGAGAAAACATTCTCTGAGGCTTCCACAGAGAGCAACTTGCTCAAGCAATGGCTGTGACTCATCCACAAGGCTGACACTGACAAAGGATCTACAAAGTGAGGTACAGGGTTACAGGATAAATCCTGAGGGTAGCTGGGCGTGGTGGCACAGGCCTGTAATCCCAGCACTTGGGAGGCTGAGGCAGGAGGATCGTTGTGAGTTCGAGACCAGCCTGAGCTACAAAAATGAGCTTAAGGCCAGCCTGAACTGCATAGTCAGACCCTGTCTCAAAAAGACAAAAAAAAAAAAAAAAAAAAAAAAAAAAAAAAAAAAAAAAAAAAAAAAAAAAAAAAAAAAAAAAAAAAAAAAAAAAAATCCTGAGGGTACGTGACTGATCTTACCAGATAAAAAAGTTACATTTCTTGTTATATAGGTCTTGCTTTATCTTGGTCTTAACCATCCATTAGAAAAGTATAAAAATGAGGTATATAAAGTAAAGCCATATTAATATCCTGAGCTGTGAAGGGCTGAAGTCGACAACTTCTGTGGATAACCCACTGCTGTTGTGGACTGCTGGACTGTGTTGGATTGCTTTGCTGAATTCACACGCCGATAGTATTTAGATGCCAATAAATACCCATCTCTTACAGGACTAAACAAAAAAAGGGGTTACAAAGAAGGACCGTTTTTTATTTGTATATACAGAATATTTAGGATACATATACAGCTACTTTAGCTTGACTCAATGAGAAGATTTGTACTAATAGTGTCTGGACAGGATATCCTGTCTCCTTCTTATATTATGGATAACCACTAAGAATATAACAATGTGCAATGTATTAATTAAAATTATAAAAGGTTTATTTAACTCACAGTTTGTGGAAGTTTGAATCCATACTTGGCTGATTGGGCCCAGCCTCACAGGAAAAGTAAAAGCAAGAAGAGCAACAGGGAGGCGCATCGAGAGCAAGCCTTTTTCCCTCCCTTATACTACATGCAGGTGCCTGCCCCAGGGTGGTTGTAGTCCTCCTACCTGTAATCCCAGGATTGGACCAGGATTTGATTGCAAACTCTAGAAGCTACCTCAGGACTGCATGAGCCATTCGGGGACATCTAGACAAACCATAACACCTGTCATTACATTAGTCTTCTGTTTCTGACTCCCTTTCTTTCCTTTCTTCTTAACTACTGATTCTGCTTCATGTATTTACTCTACCATCCCTTTTGTCATTGTTATCTTGACTCCTAGTATGTCCTTGAGAATTCTTTGTCCAGCTGGTGTGGTGGTCATGAATTTTTTAGGTGCTCTTCAACATGGAAATGTCTTATTCCCCCCTCCTCTCTTTGTTGTTGTCTTATACAGGGTCTGGCTATCTAGTTCAAGCTGGCTTTGAACTGACAGTGATCCTTCTGCCTCAGTTTCTTGAGTGCTGCGATTATAGGTGTTCATCTCCATTCCCAAGCTCTCCATCAATTTAGAAAGATAGTTTTGCAGGTGTACACCCTTGTGAGGATTGGAAGTTGTTTTCTTTCCTGTAAATACTTCATTGTATTTTCCTAGTTTTTAAGCTTCAAATGAGAGTGGGTTCATGTTGATAAGTGATACGTTGCTTTGCTCTAATTGTTTTTAAGATTCTGATCCTTTGTTGGATTTCTGGCTTTACAGTGTGATGTGTCGTGGCTCTACTAATTGTGGTTATTTTCTGTATGTTAATTTCTTTCCTTATGTTTAGAAAGTTTTCTGATTTTATTTCAGTAAATAGGCTTCTTAGGTCATGTGTGCTATCTTCTGGTTTTACCAAAATTCCAATGAGCATAGCCTTCTTTGCATCATCTGGCAGCTGTTGAGTCCATTTTCCATGTGTGTTGTTTCAAAAATGTATTTTTTTTTTTTTACCAAAAGAAAATGTTTCTCTTTTTTGTCTTGTTCCTGACTTTTATTTTTTTGTACTTTTTATTATTATTTTTAAAGAATATAAAATAGTGATAGAAGAAAACAGCATTGTATATGATACAAGATTTCACTAATCAAAGTAACAGGAATCCAACAATGGTTGCTGTATTACATGATGCTATGTGCAAATTAGCTTTTCAGATTACCAGATATAAACGTATATGTTTTGTTTTTAAAAAATACAATAACTAAGTACTTATATGAAATTCAAGAGAAGAAAAAAAATTGAGTAAAAACAAAAATTATAAGCATTAACTGCTCCTTTCTTTTTTTGATATTCATACAATTAGAATTCCCAAAATAGAAAGGAGCAGGCAATAAATATTTAAAGATTTAAAATTTCTGAATTTAGTTCAACTTATAATACCACATTTCCAAGAAAAATGAACCTTTTGCACAAGAAATTTATATAAATCATACCAAGATACAGAAAAATGAAATTGTCCAAACTTAAAGAAAAAAATGATTAAAGCATATACATAAAAAATACTAGCTATGGAAGAACAAAATTAAATCACATCTTATTCCACATTAGAAAAGAAAAAAAAAGGACTAAGTGTGTAAGAAACTAGATTAGTTAGAGGACTGAAAGAAAAAAATCTAATCGCCAGGCATGGTGGCGCATGCCTATAATCCCAGCACTTAGGAGGCTGAGGCAGGAGGATTGTTGTGAGTTCAAGACCAGCCTGAGCTACAAAAATGAGCTTAAGGCCAGCCTGAATTGCATAGTGAGACCCCATCTCAAAAAGACAAAAAAGAAAGAAAGAAAGAAAGAAAAAAATCTATCTTCTTTGAATTTTATACTTAGCAAACATACCTTTGAAAACTAAAATTAAAATATTTTCTAGTTAAACAAACTTGAAATATTTTGATACCTCCAGATGTATCATACAGGAAATAACAAATAGCATATATCAAAAGGCAAGAAGAAGCTGCAGTATGCTCCTGGATGAACAATAAAGAGCTCAAAGTGATACTTATGCAGGACTTATAAAATATATTAGATGAACCCTATTTAAAAAGTAATTGAGGATTTCTATGAAATAGCACCAATCTTATGTCGGGTTATACACGTATTTTTTTTCATGTATATGTGTGTGTATGTGTGTATAAAGGACAGGGAAGAAGTAATATAAAGTTAACAGAAAATATAAATTACTTTTTAATATTTCTAATACTAGGAGAAGATATATGATGTCTTTTAGATAAATTGTAATTCAAAGATGTAGTATAAGTCTTTAAGCAAAAATTAAGATTAAGCAATATTCAGAAAATTTAAATTTAAATTTAAATGTTTCTAAACAATTGAACTAAGAAAAAGTTTTCATGGTAGTAAAGAAGTACTAAGAATAAAACACAAGATAAATACTGGAATGCCAAATAAATGACCATCACTTCTGACAGTTTGGGGATAGGATATCACACAAAGTTCTGTGTGTTGCGGACATGGATAATGACCATTACACCTACTGGTGGCCAGGTGTCACGTGTGGCACTGAGCTACAGCTATTTTCTTGAAGTCTATCTTGTAGTCCCATATGGAATCTTGACCCATAGGGTGCAAGAGAAGTCCCTTTTCAGAGTGTCCTGATGGAAATATTTTGCTGCCCTACACAAAACAATAACTGAAAGACTACCATTGTATATCTCTTATTCTCCTGTGTTTAATTTTTTGCTCTATTTGGTAGGTTCTTTCCATTCTCATTCATGGGCTTGTGATCATTTTGCTCCTTCTCTAGAACATCATTTAGTAGTCTGTGCAGGCTTGGCTTTGTCATCATGAAATTCTTTAGTTGTTCTTTGTCATGGAAGTATTTTACTTCTCCATATACTTGAAAGAGAGTTTTGCAGGGTATATCAGTCTGAGTTGGAATTTGTTTTCTTGCAAGACATGAAGTACTTTGCTCCATGCTCTTCTTGCCTTGATGGTTTGTGAAGAGAAATCTATCATTATTCTGATGGATTTTCCTTTAAATGTGATCTGTTTCTTTTCTTTAGCAGCTTTTAGTATACTGTTCCTGTGCTGAATCTCTGGGATCATGATTATTATATGTCTGGGAGTGGTTTTAATTGGGTTGATGTTATTTGGAGTTCTATATGCTTTGGTTACTTGAACGTCAGATTGTTTCTTCATATTTGGGAAGTTTTCTGCTATTACTTAAGTCCATATTGTTTTTATATCATTTGTATTGACTCCTTCCTTCTCACTGATGTCTATTAGTCTCACATTGCTCATCTTTGTATCTCTTACAGGTGTTGAATTATTTTTTCCTGCATCATAGTTCTTTTTAAGAGATCTCTACTTTTTTACTAGCTGCAATGGTGTCTTTAAGTTCAGAGAGTCTATTTTCACTTTCATTCAAATGGATTTTCCAGCTTGTGATTGAGGTTTGTTTTTTGGTGGAACTGGGGATTGAACTCAGGCTCTTGTGCTTGCCAGGCAAGTGCTTATTCTACTGAGCTATCTCCCTGGCCTTTCTGATTGAGATTTTAATTTCCTATATATCACTTTGGATCTGTTTCATACATTCTATTTCTTTCCTATATTGCTTATTCAGGGGATCCATCATTTTTATATTCTGCTCTATTTTTTATCAGTGTATTTTTTAGAAGCACTTAGTACTTCTTTGATTATAGTTATCACTACATTTTTTACTTCAGAAATCATGTCTGATCTGATCTCTTCTACACCTTTCTGCAGTTGTTTCTTTACTTCCAACTCTATTATTTCAGAGATTTCAGGTGTGTGATTTCCAATTTCCTCTGTGCTGTGTCTTCTGCATTTGTACTGGGTGGACATGGGGCCTGAGACTGGTTTTTGTTCCTTCTCTTTGTCATTTTGTGTACCACTGATTTTTGACCTTTGGTGTAGAGCTTAGATAGAGTTATTGCCTTAGCACCAGGTCCTGATCTACGAAGTTCAGACTGCTCCAGGTGGGTGTGGCTTGGGTCTTACAGCTGTGCTGCACTTCTTCCTGCTGCAGCCTTGCAGGTGAACCCTTTGTTACACTGGCAAGATGTTCTGCTCCTGAATCAGCTGGGTGAGTCTTGCCTCTGGCCTCTTTGCAGGGAGTTCTGCTGAAGGGTTCCACCCTGGGCCTGCGCTCTGGGTCGCTTCAGGGTCTTGTGCTCTGGGTGGTCTCACTCACATGCCTGCCTGCACTCTGGGTTGATTCAGAACCCAGCGGCCCAGGCGGTCTCAGTTCACGCTGGGCCTGCATTTTGGGTTGGATGATGATCAGGCAGTTCTAGGTGCTCTCACTCACAGGATGGGCTGTGCCCTGGGTCAATTCAGGGTCCGGCGGCCTGGGAGGTCTTTAAAAGTGTATTGCACTAACTCATCACTGACAACAGCTGTGTCTTTTAGTTTGGAGTCTCTTTGCATGTTGGTCATTCTGCTGTCCATAGTTTTGATAGAATTTTTAATCTCCTGAATGTCCATTTGGTCTTTTTTATGCACCGTAATTCTTATCTTTGCTGCTAATTCATATTTTGAATTTTGAATAGTCTCACTGATCATTTTGGTAATTAGGTCAGCTATGTTTTGTTATAACCTCTGTTTTCTTTTCAAATAATTCAACTGCATTATTTTTGGCCAGATACAGCTCTGGACAGTTTTATTTTATAGTCTGGAAGCTGTCAAAATAATAATTATATTTATTATTTTCATAATAAAATAGAGAAAGAGAAGTATCTGCCCTCTAGGATTATTTTGTGGATTAAAGAAGATAGTTCATATACATTGCTAAGTTATTGGCAAAGAAGGTATTGAGTAAATATTATTCATTGTTAGTAGGTCAGTGACTGAAAGTATCCTGGGTGTCTTAGTTACTTGCTTCATTGCTGAGACAAACTATGTAACATCCAAAGAGAGAGGAAGATGCCACACCCCGTAATTCCAGCACTCAGGAGGCGGAGGCAGAAATATTGCTGTGAGACCAGCCTGGACTATAAAGTGAGCTCAAGGCCAACCTCAACTGCATAGCAAAAAACAAAACAACAACAAAAATAAATAAATAAACTGCATAGCAAGACCCTGTCTCAAAAAGACAAGAACAAAACAAAACACAAAGTTGAGAGAAGAAAGGCTTATTGTGGCTCACCATTGTACAGGGTTTAGTCCATAATCAGCAGGCTTCAAGACAGGGGTCATGGCAGAGGTGCAAGCCAGAGGAGAAACAGAGCAGGTAGTGAAGTAGGGGAATGAAACTCCCAAGCTGAAAGATACAAAGATACCTGGGACGAGTTCATGTTTTTTAAACACAAAGAATGAATCTTATTTTAATTTAATTCAATTTTTAAATAATTTTATTGAGAAACAAATAGCAATGAGAGCTTTACAAAACCGATTAGTAGGACAGTTTCAATAATTAATACATTGCATATTGTTGTCTTAGTGAATTTTATGAACAAAGAGAGGTTAAGAGCAGAATATTTGTTGGGGGAAAGAAAACTTCTGTCTGAGAGAGGAACAGAAGGGAGACCCAAGTGGGTTGCCCCAGGGAGCTATCTCTGCCAGGGATTTTTATTGAGTAAAACCATGTAGTGAGGCAGGTCTAAGGTGGAGAACATGGGAACTCATTAGGTGGGCATGACGTGGGACAAAACTGCTCAACCAATGATATCACAAGCACCATTTCTCAGGCAAAATTGATTAAGTTGAGATCAAATAGGGAAGGAGTCACATAGCAAGTAGGCATGAATATGGAATCAGGTCTCTTTCTGTTGGGGACTGGATAAGTGACTGGGCTCTTTCAAGGTGATTGATACCTATTTAGAGTGTCAATCCCTGATGCTCATTCCTAGGGGAGTATGGGGCTGCATTTATTTACTCTTTTGTCTTGAGGTCTGGCCCACTATAGGAGTGTCTGTTCCAAAGTTGCAAAGTCACCTTGTCTTCCATATTGTCTCCTTGAGGGCCTGGCTCTGTCTAACTGCCTATAATGTTTCTATCTAATGTGTAGCTGCCTACAACACTAGGAGGTACCAAGCAGGAAGGCAGCAGTAGCAGCAGCCTGCTTCTTTTCTCATCCTATACAGGACACAAGCCTTTCAGGTGATGCTATACACACCTGGCGTGGGCTTCTGGGTTTCTGTCTTCAGTAAATCCATTCAGCTACACCCAAAACTATGCTAATTCCAATCAGAAGACTAATTTAGTACTGCATACCCTTAACCCCTGCAACTCACACCTCAGATCCAGCCTGCTTGGGAAAGGCCCTCCTAGGAGCACACAAGGCTTCGAGAGGCTATCCTTTGGAGTAAATGCACAGGATGGACATTTGCTCATTTCTGTTTCTGGTCTCTTCAAATCTGTTTCCTCTTCCCAGACCTTGATTTCTTTTTTCGTAATACCATTTCCTTAGGTATGGCCCTTGGTCTACCAAGGTGTGTCTCCTCATGCATAGGCAAGGAAGTCTGTGCCCACTCCCTGACTCTGAGGTGGAACAAAAAGAAAAAGTATTTTCTCATCCCAGATATGGAAATCTGTTAGTGCACAGTCAAGCATTGAATTGTAAGCTTAGTGTCACAGCTGGTCAGCAGAGCCAGAAGTTCAACAAGGATGCAGAATGCAGCCAGGGGACAGAGAGGACAGAATAGGATTCCCCTCAGACCCCTGCTTCTGTCTGTCACTGAACCTGACAGCCTGTCATGGGTTACATTTGTGGCTTGCTCTGCTGTCCAAATCTCAAACATGTTCTTCTCTGCTCAGTTCTCAACTAAGAACAATGCGGAGCAGGGGATTCTGGGAAAGAGAGCTACCAAATAAATCAAGCTGACTGGTAGGTTCTGGCCCTAGTACGAGTTGCTAAAATCACCATGGTGGTCATCTAATATTGCTGAAGCCTTAAAACAAAGCCCATCTTCCCAAAACCAACTCCCCACTTGTTCTCCAACTTAGCCCCGGGTATAATTTCCTTTCACCTGGAAAGACTCCCAGTCAGCTCTCTCAGGTATATCTAAACATAAGCTTCAAACTCCACTCCTGGCAAAAGGCCATAAAAGCCTCGGCCTCACTTCATTTTTTTTTTTTTTTTTTTTTTTTTGACTGAACCGATGATTGAACTTAGCCCTTGTGCTTGCCAGGGAAGCACTTAATCCACAGAGCCATCTCCATGGCCCCTCACTTTGCATCAGTCAAGAGAATTTCATATCTTCCCCAAATTCTCTCCATATCCTCAAAGAAAATAAAACCCCTTTCCCTTTTTCCTTCTATCTGTTTCTCTGCTGCACCGGGTGCCTGAAAAATACCTATCACTGACCACTATGTATGCCAGGAAAGTTTTAAAGAAAATAAGTGGAGATGATACACATGACGGGCAGAGCAGCAAAGCGTCTGCCATACGTAGTGTTTGCTAAAATCCCATTTATTTATCATAGCATTCATAAAACAAGTGACCTGTGCTGATGGTACTTAGGTTTGGAGTGATGGTCACAGCATGTGATTATCTCAGTTACTCTTCTCTCATTGATGGGACAAATACCTAGCACCTAAAATGAAGGAAGTTCAGGTTTATTTAGCTCAGTTACTGGAGGTTTCAATCCATACTCAGCTGGCTCCACGGCAGAGCAACACAAGGCAGAGAGCAACTTTTCATGGTGGCTGCAAAAAGCAAGAGAGCAAAGGGAATAGTTGTGGCAACAATGGCTACAGAGAGCAAGTCTGTCTCCTTTATGCTGCATTCAGGCTATCTGCTCAGGCTGGAGCACTCACACCCATAATCCTAGTGGATTAGAAATTAATCACAAAGTCTAGAAGTCTACCCCATGACTGTATGAGGCTTTGAAGGGACAACTAGACACAACCATAACAGTTATTTATGTTAATTAAAAAATCTTTTATTTATTTATGTATTTATTTAGTGTAGGCTCTTACAGAGATCTTTCTGTCTCAGCTTCCTCAGCGATGGGATTGCAGGTGTGTCCCACCACACAGTTTTGGTGGCTGGCACTGCTGCACTATGGCTGGCACAGCCCCTGGTCTGTGTGCTTACCCGGCAGGTGCTCAGACTGTTGAGCTACCTCCCTAGCCCCTGTGTTAGTCGTTGACACAGGTTTTGTTACAGTGACTAGTTTTCTAGTTTACCATATTCCTTCCTATGAACATGTTTGGAAACTTTTTTTTTTGAGACATGGTTTCACTATGTTCCTCATCCAGCTCAGCTCATAAAGTTCCTGGTGCAGGGGGAGGATGCTGGGAGGATGGGGAAATAACGATAAGAGACAAACGACAGAAAGCTGAGGTCAGGTAGAGCCCTCTCTCCAAATGGGAGGAAAAGGAACTGCTCAACCACTGCAGTATACTTATGTATACCTTTGGCAGGTTGGTGTCACATGAGACCCCTTTGCCTAGCACCCTATCCTTAGATTGGGGGTGGTGGTGCATGCATTTTTTTGTTTTGTTTTGGGCTGGAGCAGCTTGTTCACATGGCTTGTTACAGGGGCTCTTTGGTTTGGTCAAGCCTTGCTTCATCCCTGCATAGGTAATCAATTTGTAGCTTTAGACAATCTCCATAACTGTGCAGTTCAGGTTGGTACTGAACTCACTTTATAGCTCAGGTTGGTGTCAAACTTGTAATGATCCTTCTGCCTCAGTCTCTTGAGTGCTAGGATTATAGGCATATACCAAAATGCCAGGCATTTTATTTTCTCTGCTTGCTGTTGGAACAGGAGCTAAAAAAACATTTTTGTAAGGAAAATTCAGGCAAGAACAGGTAGTAATTTGGTATAGTCTCAAAAATGATGAAACCTACACTAAAAAATTAAAAAAAAATAACATCAATGTACATTATGACAAGGCCTGTAATCCCAGCACTCGGGAGGCTGAGGCAAGAGGATTGTTGTGAGTTTGAGACCAGCCTGAGCTAAAAAGTGAGCTTCAGGCCAGCCTGAACTGCATAGTGAGACCCTGTCTCAAAAAAAAAAGACTGTACATTATATGCTGAGCTACTGTAAAAGGTTCAAGTCAACAACTTCTGACATTGCCAGTCCTATGGATAACCCACCACTATTATGGACTACTGGACTATATTGGATTA
>PVKA01044218.1:0-16309 GCA_004027165.1 Ctenomys sociabilis | reverse complement strand
CAGCTTAATATTATGGGCTCACGATGTATACTTCATTTTTATACATTTATGCTTTTCTGCTGGATGGTTAAGACCTAGGTAGATCCAAACTTATATACCAACACATGTACTTTATATTTCCTATGTGGTCATTGAAGTCTTCTCAGGGTTTATCTTGTAGTCCTGTACATTATTCTGTAGTTCCTTTGTCTGTGTCAAATCCAGCTTTTACATCTCCAGTTGACACAATGTACCAACCGCCGCATCTTTATTTATTGTTTTGAGTATGATTAAGGCATTTAAATTCATTTTTAATCTATTCATTTTTATAATATTAGAGATGGAAACAGGGTCTTCACATAGAGCTACAGCTTCAGCCCAGACTATTTATTTTTATTATTTTTACCTGAAATGTTGCTAAATTCTGCAGGCTGAGTTTGAACTTGGAGTTTGAACTTTCTACTTTAGCCTCTGACAATACTGGAATTACAGGTGTGCACTAATATATTTTGTTATTACTCAGGCATAACTGGTTTTGTTCCACTTATTTGAAATTGTTTTTTTGTTTTGTCTTTTTTTTTTTTTTTGAGACAGGGTCTCACTATGCAGTTCAGGCTGGCCTTAAGCTCACTTTGTAGCTCAGGCTGGTCTCGAACTCACAACAATCCTCCTGCCTCAGCCTCCCGAGTGCTGGGATTACAGGCATGCGCCACCCCTCTCAAAGAAAACTCAATGAAGGGCCCATCAAATAGCTCAGAGGATTTAGAGCCTGCAAAGCAGGTGCAGGGCTCGGGGGTTCAATCCCCAGATTGAAGTACTATGTGGGCCTAGACCCTGGGAACACTGAGACAGCGATTGAAACTGGGTGTGGTGGTGCACCTGTAATCCTAGCATTTGGGAGGCTTTAAATAGGAGAATGGCTATGAGTCTGATCTACTAGTGAGACGCTAAACACCCTGTAGACCCTTCTCCAAAACACAGGGAAAAAAAGAAAGAAAACTCAATGAAAGATAGTTTTAACTTATTTTACTAAGAAACAAAGAAATAGGGTCAGGGAGATAGTTCAGTGGTCTAAGCATCTGCCTAGCAAGCACAAGGACTTGGGTTCAATCCCCAGTACTGCATGCCATGCAGCTGTACTGGCCACTAAAACTGAGCACAGAGCTGCACCCTTGTAAGCTCTGGGGAGGCTGAGATGGAAGGATCACTAGGAGTCCAAACTGTATAGTGTGGTACACTGTACCACAGAAAGAAATAGAAAATTGCAGGCATAAAAGTATTTATACTCATTCAATTATAGTAAAACTCATTACAATAATGTATAAGAAACAAGCTGTCAAAACACCTTTCATTCTAAGTAAACTGCAGAAGTAGATAAAGCAATGGAATCCAGGGAAGTGACGGACTCAGTTGCTGTGACTTCCATATGCTCATTTATTACATGAGTGTTTTAAATCCATTTTGATTATCCAAAGTGAGGAATCATTACATGATGCTTTAATGATTCTTACATCCTAGGAAGGGAAGGGAGGGGAACTCTTAAATGCCAGCCCAAGTAGGCATAAAGGATGTTATTCTTTGTACTAATATGAATCACATTCTTCTATGTTGTCAGGAAATAATCAATGTGAATCATTCTCTCCCTGGCATATAACTGAAAGCCTACTACCAACAGACAGTGTTACTGTACATACAAATAGAGAAATACGTGTTCTTTAAGGAATAAGTGATCTTCTCCCCCTAAGAGTCCTGATCTGATTTCAATATCTGATTGCACAGATATACTTGCTGCAAGCAATGACACTTTAATGTATAGTAAAATAAAGAATTGCTTATGTTAACTTGAAGTAGGTACAATGAATTTGTGACCATTTGAATTATCTCATCCTGAACGTATGCATTTAGCAAAAGTATCAGCGTAGTTCAGTACAGGAAATGTGTATTTTCTTAAAATCTCTGAGGTATTCGGATGGCTGATGTGGATTCATTAGAGAAATTAGGGTGACCAGACAGCCAATTTTGAGAACCTATTTCACTCCTTTGGAGGTGAGCACACCACCCTTCTTTTTCCTGCCACTTCACTGCATCACTGAGAGTGATTTTCTATGATGAAGCTTCTTTTAAAATGACAGGCTGGAAAATCACTAGAGGATTTGGACTGAGAAAACCCGGAACACCTCTTCAACACGTCCGATAGAAATACAAAAGGGAGAATGCACGGAGTCTCCAGCAAAGACCTCCAGGATTGCATGGTGGCGTCCGACGTAGGCAGCCATATTGCTGTGCCTAGTTCAACAGTCCACCTGCCTATGTACATCAGAACATACACAACTCAGAGGAAATAATTGAAAACACACTTTTTTGAACCAGCTAATTTTTTAGAAGGCCCAGACTTTGGTTGCATTATCCTTTTTTGGGAAAATACATTTGTATTAATTGTTTTTGAAATGAGATAATTCCAGGGTATATAAACAAAGCCAAAACATTTATAGCTGTTCACCATTTGGGGTTCCTTTATTTATAGAATGTTCAGGGCTAGCTCTTTTCTGTGTCTTCTATCTCCTTAGTCTGTTGTGCATCAGTTCTATATGGCAGGGATTTCTATTCTTATGTAGCTCATATTTTGTTAACTCATGGAATAGTTGAATTTCTTCCTCAGCTATTTTATTGGGTCATTAAAGTTTTTTGTTTCACTATTGCCTTAGGAAATGTAAATGGATATTATAGGTTATTTAGTCCAAACTTTTGTGGAAATTATTATCTAATTGAGGTTTTTCTGGCCCTAAAGTTTCCACTTGAACCCAAAAACATTGTATTTATTTTATTTTAATGCCTAAACCCATTTTTTTCTTTTTTACCTTTTTTTTTTTTTTTTTTTTGTATTTTAGGACAGAGTCTACAGGCTGTGTGTAGATTGGACTAGTAGTGATCCTCCTGTTTACAGCCTCCCAAGAGCTGGGATTATAGGTGGGTGGGCACCTCCACTCCTAGTCTCAATTGCTGCCTCAGTGTACCCTGGGGCGAGTCCGGCACTGCAGGCCTGGGGATCAAACTCCTGACCCGAGTCTGCCTAAGCAGGTGCTTTAATCCTGTGAGCTGTTTGGCTGGCCCTTATATTTTCTTAAAGTACTTCTCTGTAATGAGCATTCTTTTAATTTATTTATACATTATTTTATTCTGTGTTTCTCCTACTGAACGCTGTGAAGACTTTTATCTGTGTGCTACAGTACTGTCTCACTAACAGGTCCTTCTCAGACTCTCTGAAAAGTCAATAAAGGTCTACTCTGTGACTGCATTAAACTACTGTTCAAAGGAACAGCTGGGATGGCAGGATCGTCCAGGTCATTAAATATCATCTATGCCCTTCACGTGATAGCAAAGACCGTAGTACTGACTTTGTTACAGTGATCTTCCTTAGGCAATGGAGTTTCCATTACAGATTAATTTGCCGCCTAATTAGTGCAGTTTTCTTTAACATTCTGAGTCTTCCCCTAGAATCTGGGACTCCACCTCTAAGGTCACTGTTTTATAGGAAATTCTTTGATGAGAAGATAATTTAGTGAAGGAAAGTGACACTTAAAGTGAAATGACCTTCGGCTGCGGAGATATCTCAGCCGTCTAAGTGCCTGCCCAGGCAAGAGCAAGGACCCGTGCTCTATGCCTGGTACCGTGTGTCGTGCTGACCCTGCCACCCAGCGAGCTGAGCCTGCAACCGAGACCCGGTGTGGTGGTGAATGCCTGTAATCCCAATGCTGGGGAGGCTGAAAAGAGGAGGCTCACTAGAGTCTGAGCTGTGTAGTGAGACCCTATAACAAATACATTAAAAAACAAGAAGAAATCTGTGGAGAATCAATCGATGAATGATCTCAACATACAGTCCCTGTTGCGATTTCTTCGGGTGTTTTTAAAGTGTGATTAATTCACACTTGGCCTCACACAGCCCAATGGCAATCACTGCGAGCTGGGATGAGATTATGTGGCATTCAGAGTGTTAGGTGTGTGTTTGTCTCCCTGTAACAGGTGAGCAACAGGGAATCTGCTCAGCACCCAGCTCCCGTTCTCTCAGCTCCTTACACGTTTGTTGTCTCTTCCAATTCGAGCTTAAACTTTTTACTCAATGAAGCTACAACTGACTGGAATTTTCAGATTTTTTTTACTAGTGCCTGTTTTAAATACAGAAAACTGATCCTCATCCTGGGGAACTGATGCCTACATATAACCCACCTCAATTGTTTTCAGCTCTTTTACTTCCTCACCCTTTCATCCTCCCCACCTCTGAATATTTTTAAAGAACTCTGTACAGCTGCTTCACCAAATGGCTTTTCCATTAGCTTCCCCAAATTCCTAGTAGTGTTTCCTTTCCCAGAATCAATCACTTTAAAATTCCAGCGGGTACAGCTTTATGTGGAACCTCAGTTACTAACAACTGGATGATAATAAAAGGAGAAAGAGGTGAGCCCTGAGCATCTGCTTTCAATCCCAATGTTTTAACCTCAGAGTCTGTTTCCTCGTCTGTAGCCAAGGATGGTGATTCCACTTTGAAGGAAGCTCAAGGATGACTTGTGCTGGGTGTAGTGGCGCATGCCTGTAATCCCAGCACTCGGGAGGCTGAGGCGGGAGGATTGTTGTGAGATCGAGACCAGCCTGAGCTACAAAGTGAGCTTAAGGCCAGCCTGAACTGCATAGTGAGACCCTGTCTCAAAAAGACCAAAAAAAAAAAAAAAAAAAAAAAAAAAAAAGAGAGATGACTTGTGCTTAAGTGAAGTTGCTGACATGTGTAGATCTTTATGTGACAGCTTCAGAAAAAATATCTTTACCTGCACATGAGAATCTACTTGAAAATAATGTCCCCTAGCACATCAACTGGAAAAGATTGCCTGCTCCTTGTTTGGCAATTTGAAGAAAAATAAGGCAAGTTACTATTTGCTTCCTTTTGTTTGCAAGCATCAACTGCAAGCCCAAGTGTCCTTAAAGCTAGGCCTAACGCTTATCCTACATAAAAGAAGACAGAATGCTAGAGCTCTGCTTCTGCCACTTGCTGATCTTGGCCCCGCCCACCTCTCTCCCACACTTCATCCTTTGCTATTCAAGCAGAGGGACAGCAGTAATTCCTAGAATCACCCCAACACAAATCAGCAACAGACTGGCATGCCATGACCTCAGATCTTTGCATTTTCTGTCTCTTTGGCCAGGATCTCCTCCCTCTGGGATCTGTCTCCCTCCAGGCTCAGCTCTTTGGTCAGAAATCCAGACCAGTGAAAAAAAATATTCATTTTTATTTTGCACTCCTGAGTACTTATGGAATACCCAACGCTACTAAGAGATTTATTTTGGTATTAAATATTCAATTGATTAAAGTTATTGCTTTCTTCAAATGAGATTCTTAATAAGTTTGATATATTTATTACTATTCTCTTTGTGACAGTAGTAACTTTAATGATGGCTTTTAAGGGAATTTTTATTAATATTCATTTCCTATTATAACCTTAAAGGCTGTTGAATATTTAAACTTTATTTACAAATTTTCTGTCTTTAATTTTGGTTCTCAAAATTGTTTACCTTAAGTAACAAACACTACCAAGATAATAGCCATCCTTATACTTAAGTTTACATGTTAAACAAACCAATTTTGACTTTTCAATTTTGGTTTTGTTTTATTTTCTCACTGTAACAGACAAAATTCTCTTCATAATAACTTATTCTACCAAATTCTTGCATTAGCAAGTATGTATAGATTTTGCAATGTAAAATATAAATAGAATGGGTTTTATTTTATTATTCTATGTATTGTTAAAGTTATTTATAGATCTACTGGCTGTTTAAAGACAACTATGCAATACAGGATCATGATATTGCACCAAGGAATCTTCACAAATAACTTCTCAAGTAAGTTTTGAAGTTCTATTAGCCTGGAGGCTGGAAATTTAATAAAAAGTGCTTGACAGTCTAGAGGTCATGAGACAGAGGAAATTGTGGTCATCTAGATGCATCCACTGTCAGGGAGATGGCTCAGTGGAATAAGCGCTTTCCTGGCAAGCACAAGGGCCTCAGTTCAATCCCTGGCTCCCCTCCCACCAAAAAAGATGTATCCACTATTTGGGAGCAAATTAGCACTAATTTTTTAGTGAGATTAGTTTTTTTCTTTCTTTTGCTATACTGGGGACTGAACTCAGGACCTTGTGCTTGCCAGGCAAGCACTTATTCTACTGAGCTGTTTCCCCAGCCGATCATGAGGTTAGCCTCTAACTTCATGCAAACTGCAATAGTGCATGAATGAGCCTTCCATTTTTTTGTCACTTGCAATATGCAAGCACTTTTGCTACCTTAGTTCATAGATCAGTGGATATGACACAACCTCATAATCTTCATATGTATTCTTATCTTTCAGGACAGCCCAAACATTATAATGTTTTAAAACAGCATCTGACTGGATTATCATTTTTTTCTACTCCTGAGTTTTTAGTCTCAACTTTTATAAAAATTGACAGGGAGACCTTCTGTGATCCTTTTTAAGCTATACAATCTCCTCACCTTTCTATTGCCTTCTCTAGTTTTATTTTTCTTCATAGCACTCTTCGCTCTCTGAAACACTGTTTATCAATCTATTTGTTTTCTTTCTTTCCTCTAAAACATAAGTTCTATGAAGTGCAGAGACTTTTATTTCCTCTTGTATCCCTGATAATTTGAAGAGTGTCTCACACAGAGGAGGTACCCAAAAATAATTGTTGTGAGGAGGAGTAAAGAAAGGGATGATCAGATGCTCACACCATGCCTATTCATGCAGTTACACGTTGGTAGAGCTGCCTAGACTGCATGTCTGTCTTAGATTAATCTTACCCAAGAAGTGGAGCCTATGTGATTTGTCAAGCATGCTGGGATGAATGGGAAAATACAGTCATCATTCTCCAATGTGAATAGCAGAAAAGGTGCTATTCACACCAAAGTGACCTTAATGAGCATATTTAGGGACCGACCAAATAACTCAGTGCACAAAAGTACCTACTTAGACAGGCGCAGAGACCGGGGCTGGATCCCCAGGGTGCAGGGCCGGCTACGCCCAGGGGGCACGCTGAGATGGCCACTGAGAGTGGGCATGCTGGGCGCGCCTGTAATTCCAGCTCTTGGGAGGCTGAAAACAGGAAGACTACTGTGAGCCAGATCTGTGTAGTGAGACCCTGTAGTCCCTGTCCCTATACTAAAATACATTTAAGAAAGAAAAAAAAAACCCACACATTTGAGAGAAAGAAAAAGTACCTGCAGACTGCTTCTTTTTTTAAAATTTAGTACAGGTGCTGCAGAGTCTTACTACACAGATCAGTCTCACCTCAGTCTCAGCGGGCATCTCAGTGCACCTCGGAGACAGGGCCAGCCTGACAGGCTGGGGATCAAACCCCCATCCCTGTGTCTGCCTAAGCAGGTGCTTCAGTCCACTGAAATATCTGGCCTACCCTGGAGATTGCTTTAGAGTGATAAAAAAACAACAAATATTTGGGTTACAGAGAAAATTACAATTCTCCCCCTACCAATTTGGCACATTCCAGATAGTCTTACAAGAAACCACACGATTACTTGATTTTAAGGCGTGCTCCATAGCGGAGAGTGTGTTCCAACTCTCTTAATTCAATCTCGTAGATCTCATCTGAAAGATAAAAAAAGATTAAAACTTAATTATTTTTATTTGAGCTGTACAAGAAAACTATTCTTATGTACTGCTTTGTTCATAAGATTTTTTCTTAGCTAAACCATAATAAGGAATATAATTTCATGTTGACAATTCTTCTCTAATAGACTCTTTACTAGTACAAACACTGTAATGTATAAAGTATTCCATCTCTATTGTAAATATATTACTAATTCTATATTGTGTAAGATGTTGGTAAATAGTGCTACTGATCTATTTAGCTGATAACATTAATGGTCTCAAAAGTCCCTGCTAAAATTAGAGAATACGTTATTCCACAATATTCATGTACCTTTGGGCTTTTGAGCAGTAGTTGGAAATGACGTCAAAACAGAACAGAATCTGGCTCAGGTAATTTTACCTGATTCTCACTTTTGCTGCCAGCACCCAACAGCATAAGACTTCTTGGCCATTAATGATCATCTATTTCACTCAATGGAGTCACTGGTTCTTAGGGTTCATGTCTTTTAGAGTTAGCATTCCATAATTATTTAGTGACAGAGATACTCTACAGTTCTGACAGGAAAGTAGCAGACAAAGGGAACTGAAGCAAAGGCGTTTGAATAACTGAAAGACTGACCACGGATAATACTTGGTTTACACAAAACCAAAATATATACTAGCCCACAGAGTAGCCCTCAAATCAGATATAAATTGAACTAAATGGAAATAGGCATCAGTGTTTAAGAATTGAAAAATACCATTTTAAATTTTAGAAAGCAGGCATTTTTTATTTTACTGGATGCAATGGTATACACCTGCAATCACTGTACTCTGAAGACGGGGGTGCAGCTGGTGCCTTTTAATCCGGTCAGTTTAATGACTTACTAAGACTCTGTCTTAAAATGAAAAATAAAACAGGCTAAGGATGTAGCCTACTTTTTTTTTTTTTTTTTTTTTGGTGGAACCAGGGATTGAACTCAGGCCCCCGCACTTGCTAGGCAAGCACTTATTCCACTGAGCCATCTCCTTGGCCCCTAGGATGTAGCTTATGAAAGGAGCAGTGAGTTTAATCTCCCATACCTATTGGAAAGAAAAAGAAGTGCCTAGCGAATGAAGCAAGTGCTTTCATTCTACAGGTAATTTGGAAAACTGAATCTCAGACAGCCTGAAGGACTCAGCCACAGGTACAGGGCCCTGAGCTGAACAGGTTCTGAGTCCTGAGCTGTTCTTCCCTCTTTAGTACATTTTGTGAAAAATCTATGTAAATGTAAAATCCAACTGGAAAATAGGTATACTATTTAGGTAGCTGTCTTCCCCAGAGAAGATGCTTTATTCACTTTGGCTAAGGGTATATTACCTGAATGTATTAAGTTTAAATACTTATCGAAGTACTGCTACATGGCCTAGGTACTGAGAATAAGCTGAGTGAAAAAGCACACTTCTTCTCTCCCTCCCCTCCCTATTCCCTCCCTTTCCTTCTCCCTCCCTCATGCTGTCTCTGCCCTCTGTCTGCCTCCCTTCTCTTTCAATTCTCTTTATATTGTTTCCTCTTCCCCACTCCCCCATATAGACGGATAGATAGCTCGATCTTTCTGAGAGAACATAAGGCATACCAATAAAAAATGAAATTTACATTAGTGATAGTTGGTTAAACACTAGCAAGGAATGTAGCAAATAATAATTAATGAAACTATTGCCGAGTTACAGTAAGATATTTGTTATTTACATTGTTACAGAACCAGTTGTAGAGGGTTTTACTACCCTTGCTAGTAAACGAACGAGTTCCTTAGGTTAGGCATTTTGAATACACAAGTAAAATTAAAGAAAAGATTAATTTTATGACCTTTGTGGATTGAAAGGAGTACAGTGACTAAGAGATCTCATTTATTCAGCTTCATTGAGAAGCAGTGGCTTCTACAGTTGTACACTTCCTAGATCAAGATTCATTCATTCATTATTTTGACAAAAATTACTGGAGCTTTTTCTATTTTCCAAGGCTTATACCAGGGACAGAAATACAAGGGAATACAAGACAGTCTTGCTCTGTGTGGTCAGATAGTTAACAGATAAGTATATACATGTGACCAGGACGAGCCTCAGAAAAAAACTAATGAGGATATGAGTTTTGTTGGGAGAGACTAAACTAAGAGGATTGTTATTTTAGTTTGATCATATTATAATGATCAGAATCTAGATAAATTTTTATGAGTATTTAAAAAAAATTACAACTATGTAGAAAAATTTTATAAGAATTTGTCCCTATAAATATTTTAAAAACCAAGGTGATATTAATGTGTACCAGCAATCAGAAGACAATGTAAACACTCTCATGTAAATTAATATATGAGTAAAATAAAATGTGTCATTGTGAATAACACATTCCATCATAAGAGAAATATCCCCGTCTTATCTATATCCCAAGCATGTACTCCTAAAATATTAATAATGTTGTCTGTTATTCCCAAATCTTACATGGTCTGCCGTACTTCCCCTGGTTTAATCCTTGGCTACCTTTCACATTTCATTTCACATCCTTTTTACCTGATCAGCTTTCTCTACCTCCTAAATATTTGGAATACTTGTTACCTATTTTAAATATTAGGAAGCAAAACATAGAGTCTACATCCCCATGAAGATGTTGCTGCTCAACATATCATCAGATTTATAAATAAGATGACTAGGGGTAGTTGTGGTCAGGACACTGCGGAGGTAAGTTGGTCAGGCTGGAGGTTGGCAGCAAGTGTGCGGGTGAGACGGAAAGCCCAGCAGGAAGGGAGGGATGCGCAGATATCTTCGGGGATCTACCTGGAGGCACAGAAGGCCTCTGCTGCAAAGACCCGGAGAGAAGTTTAGAAAACACAGTACAAGGTCCCTGAGTCAGAATAGTAGACTGCTTTACATAGAACCAAGGCCTAGATTGCTAGCTTTCAGTAGGCTCAGGAGTCGGAGGGAAGAGGGGACTAGGGAGGCGTGTAAGACCCGGATCAGGAAGCAGCTGGTGGGCTGCGACAGTGCCTTTATAGTGCATTCAAAGCACAGTGGGAGATGTGGGAACATCTTAAGCGGAAGAAGGAGCGATCGGATTGGTGGTTTAACAAGTTTTCACTTGCTCCTGGATAGAACAGCTTTCAAGAGATGAAGATGGAGTCCAGCCGAGAGATAGCACAGGCTGGATATAAAACACAGTTGCAAACAGACAGAATTTATGCTAGCATAAAAGCCTGGGAGTGACCTATTCCTGGAGTTCCTTTCATCGGAGCCCTAAACATTTATTGATTTAAAGACAGAATACAAAAGAAAAACCCTTTTCACCTGTGACACTTGCAATGACATGAACTTTGTCTATTTATACTCATGTGTTGTGTCAAAAATCTATGCTTTAAACATCTCTAATTAAAAATTAATAATGCTGAACACTATTTTGTCAATAAAAGACAAGCAAACACTTAAAAATATTCAAGATATGTTTGAGTCCACAGTTAATAATCTGAATACATTGGACTATATGCACACATAAGTGTGGAAGATACTAGAAACTAGCAAATGATGGGTTCTCATTATAATAAATTAAATAACTTTAGATTCACATGAGAGAGAAAAAAAGGCCCTACAATGCATCACATGGGTCTCCCTTGGACCAAGGCAGAGTCTTTCCCAGGACTTGCTGAGGTCAGGGTCACGTGTCTCGCCCCACGACCTGCCTTCCCTGATGACAGCATGCACAATGACTTGTCTGTAGAAGAGGCTGGACCTTCAGTTGAGGACTCGGGAAGACATTCTTCTGTTGAGCTCAGTCAGGTTCACTGAGTTCCTAGTTCAGTGCAGCCGCACCAGCATTTTTGTTCTGTTAGAGTCCGCTTTCCTCATTCTGTCACTGGTACTGTTGAGAACAACCCCCAACGAAACCAAAGCCAAGTGAGTATGTAGACCACAGTCTGTTTCCCAAGAAGTAGACCTAAGATTAAAGTATGCATAGCCCTGGACTTGGGGTAGCTCAGTGATACCACACCTGCCTACCGTGTGTGTTACACTGGTTCTGATCACCAGGACAGGCACAACTGGAAGAACAAATAGGAGCCTATCTGAAGGTAGTTCTGGAGAACAGAAATGTCTTGTAAGGACTCAGGATTAACTAAGAGATTTGTCAAGAAAATTCCTTATGTTTTTAAATTTAAAACTCAAATTAAATTAGATACTGGAAGTTATTGAGGCATTTTACATAAAATGTGGAATTAGGATTGCACGTGCTCAATGGCTCCAAGGAATATAATGTTGATGATTTATTTGTTTATTTGTCCTGCAAATGTTTTTACACTACCCAAAATCATTAGATACAAAGAGATGTTGGATGGTCCTTTATCAACTTAATAAGGCATTTAAATTTTGAGCATAATGACTTTTTGTAATTGGTCCTGTTATGAAATGTAACAATAGATTTATGTATAAAACTTGCAGGGGGAATATTCCTAGGAGAAAAAGGATTGAGAGATTTACTGTGGCACCTGATATGTTATATCATATGACATATGCGGGTCCTATAAATTTATAAACCTTTTATTCTGATTAGCTTGGTTTTTTTTTCAAAGTATTTTGGTCTATTTCTTGTGATTGGTACCAGCAGCAATTTGGAAGAAGATAATCATTTTTTGGCTTTGAAAAAACCTACCTGTTTCTATACCTTCTTCCATAATAGTGTCATGTATAGATATCCTGAATTATCACAGATAACCTTTACCCAGAAAGAAAAAAAATAAAATTCTTTTTTTGTGTGAAGATTCTGCATAATGAGATAAAATATAAAAACCTGTACTTATTAGGTTTAGAAAATAAGTAGTTCAGCAATGTGATCAATAGTACTATCTCTATGATACTTGAATATATTTAAAATTTTTAACATAAGGCCCATATGACAGAAAAAGAACAGTTATAACAACAGCGGTGACCAATTACAAAAATATTCAACTACCCAGGAACATGTGCTAACTTTTGTGATCACTTGCAAACACTCATCAAAAAGTAATTCTAGGTAAAAAGTGGTGGCAGAAGTGACTGATATTCTATCAAGTCTGAATGAATAAAAGAAAGTTTGACTCATTTATAATCTTCAGTTTTGTTAGTTGGGCTATTTTGAGGACTTATTTCATTTTTTCCGGGAAAGAAAGATCTACTTTACATGCTAATTTTGCATTGGGGAACTTCTTTGTTTTTTTTTTCCCTTTTCTTTTTCTTTTTTCCAGTTTTGAATAACTGGTTTGTTGTGCAGTTGGAGCATACTACCCTGTCCAAGTTTATTGTAGTACTCAATATCTTCATTAAAATTTTCTGTAATACGAGGCTGAGAACTGGCAATTTTGCTCAACAGAATTTGTGAAGGTATCGTATTACAGGCACAGGGTCCCAGCCCTCAGGAGCGCTTAACAGAGAACATAGTGCAAATGTACTCACCTTCATCGAGAGCATGACGGAGGCCAGGACTTCACCTTCTGTTGCTTTTCCATCACCAACATGAAAAACATGCACATTTCTTTCCAAAGGTCACCTAAAATAAAGTATTTTTTTTTTTTTGCTAAGAGAGGCTATAATAAGAATTTTTTAAGCTTACTTTATGCTACAAAATTTATAGAATTTTAAAACAGTAACCGGTGGAAAGTTCAGCGATGCTTCATATTTAAGCTGCACATTATTTTTCTCTTTCACTACACATTGTAGTTCCAATCTCCAAGATTTAGAAAGGAGAAATTGTAACCAGTCTTTAAATGCCATCATTGCAAATCATACAGAGCAGTAGCAAATATACTCTGCGAAATAATGCCGTATGAAGGGGCAGCACAGGCGCAAGTGATTTAACTGATGTATTTAAAGCAAAATTTTAAGACTTGTGAAAGAATGTATGTATTGCTCTATTTCTAATTCTGATATTTATACTGGCTAGAATTTTCCCGCCTGAATCAATATTCAATGGTAACAAGGATTATAGTCTGAAAATTAATTGTTAAACAATGGAATAGAAATTATTATTTTATATACAAGAATAAAGTATTTTAGAATATAATTAATGTAATTTAGATCACTATGTTAGGTGGAAGCTCCTGTTGTTTGAAATCTCCTACTAGAAACTTATATATTTGTTTATTTGAGATGAATGGTAAGCATCAGTTTGCAAGTGAATGCCCTGGAAAACACACATAAAATCTGTGTGCTGTTTAACTTAGGAGATAAAACAGAGATAATAAAAGAATATGGGCATCATAAAATTTTTAAAACTATAAGTGAAGAAATAATATGAGGCAAGACCTCCAAATCCAAAAAGAGGGAAAGCTGTCATACGCATTCTATGGTACTGCAGAGGAGGGAAAAACAGAGAAATTGTTAGAGTGAAACAATGGAATGGACTGTATTCGATTTTTTTTTTTTATCTCCAAGGGTGAAAATTAGAAAAAAATTTAAACGCTTGTGGTAATATTAAAAGACTTTATTTAAATGATTTTGAATTTAAACATAAGTTTTACTACTACTATTTCAAGCACTAAAAATCATTGTAATGATTTCAGCAAAGTTGAATAGTTGAATAATTAAAGGCATAAAATAAATTTTAGTGGAAGCATTATCATCTAAAATCAAATAATAGAACCCTGTGAATGATAGAGATAAGGATGAAGAATATGAACAACGGCATGCAGTAGTACAGCTATCTAGTTTCATTAATATCATACATTTTCTTAAATAAGTTCATTTGAGTCACATAGACTCCAAAGTTCCCCGACAAACAATATTATGTCTTTTGTGTAAAAGTAGCAATTGAAAGATCTTTCCAATTCAAACTTTTGACCTTTGTACCACTTTTGATCAGCCAGTGAATTCAATTTATAAAACGCATACATACTGAAAATATTCCTTCTCACTTTCTGACTATTCTGCTTTCCCCAGAACAACTGCTTTGTTCCAATACCTTGCACATCTTTCTACTTTTTTTTCACGGATCTGACCTGCAGTAGCTTGGCGGACGTGGGGACTAGCCTGCGCTTCCCTGTGTCGCTCGGCACCACGTCTTGCTGATCTTCTGTGCTAGCACATGAAACTCCTCGTAACTGCACAGTGTCCTGGAGCTCATATGATGGGTTCCAACTGATCTTTGAGTTTGTTTCCCTTTTTGCTTTTACTGTTAAAATGATGCTGAGATGAATGTTTGCAGACTTTTTTCTTTCTTTCTTTCTTTCTTTTCTTTTTTTATATTTTAGGGAAGGGTCTGCAGGGTGTTCAGGGTCTCACTACTAGATCAGAATCACAGTGATCTGCCTGTTTACAGCCTCCCAGGAGCTGGGATTATAGGCGCGTGCCCCCATGCCCAGTCTCAATTGCCATCTTGGAGCATCCCGGGGGCGAGGCCATCATGGCAGACCCCGGAATCGAACCGTTGGCACCTGCACCTGCTTGCTCATGCTTTAATCCGCTGAGCTATTTGGCTGGCCATTCACATACATCTTTGGACACATCTCTGAAACAAATCCTATAAATTCTGACAAAAAAAGACACAGATTAAAAATGTAACAAATGACTAAAAATTATCCAGAGAGGCCTTGTTAATTTTCATTATCACAAGCAATATGTGAAAGAGGCATCTTAAAAAGTAGAACTTGAAACAGTGATATACAATTTATGATTTTAGCCAATGTAGCTAATATAAAACAATATAATTCTAACTTAATTTTGTATTTATGTGTTTAGCATCATAAGATTGTTTTGCATTGTGTTTAGATAATGCAGAAGTTTTTTCTTTTGGAAGCTGTATGTTCACATTCTATAGTGATTATAAAAATTACAGACTTAAAATTCCTTTAGACCTTTTTTATTCAAACATCTAATTTCCCACTAAGTCCACATATCTATTGTTAATATATCTTGGTTCATTGTTAAGTATCTTTTGGAATCAAAGAATGTAGTCAGGGGCCGGGAAGATGGCTCAGTGGAATAAGCACTTCCCTTGCAAGCGCAAGGGCCTGAGTTCAATCCCTGGTTCTGCCAAAACAAAAGAATGTAGTCAGCTTTTAGTTAAGAAAGGTGAAATAAACATAGTATTATATATACATTAACATACAATATATAAGTATACAATAATATATATATACATATATGTATATTCATATATATACATACATATATATATATATATACCACAGAATCTTATTTCAGAAGCTAGGAGACAAATATTTCAATATGAGTAATCATTTAATGAAATAAAAAATTAAAGAAAAACATGTACCATAAAATTTAAAAATTAATAGTTCTAAAGCATAGCACCTCATATGAGATTACTTTTCAGGTTTTCAGCACACTGGATGTTATAGATGCCAGAAATTGATCATCACTGTATCTATTGTGTGTTGTTGTTCAGAACTCATGGAAGCTATTAAATGTAATTATTTTCCCTTGAGGCTTTCCCAGGAAAGGGTCTTTGCAAAGGTGAAGCTTCTAAATTAGAACAGATTCTCATGAATAAGGATGCTCCTTATTTATCACTATTTGGGAAAAGCAGCAGGTCTGAAAGCTGTCTGCTTCCAGTTCTGGGCAACAATAATGGTGCCAGAGGAAAAATATAGCTAAGTTTGAATAATACGCTTGAGGAATTTTTCAGCAGGTTCTATTCACCATTTCTTTCATATACAATCAAGTTCTTTTCTTCCCTTCCCTTCCCTTCCCTTCCCTTCC